>OX388345.1:0-240275 GCA_947579665.1 Sympetrum striolatum | reverse complement strand
ATCGAATAAAGCACCGAAAACGGATTATTTCAACGAAATTTCAATGTTTTTACTCAATTTTACCTTTATTTGCGTCATTTCATCAATTTATGATCGAAAAATACAGCGAAAAAGAATAATATTAGCGAAATTTCAATTTTTTCCATCAATTTTACTTAATTTTCAGAAATTATAGAGATACGATCGAAAAAAGCATTTGACATTGGTTGATTTTAGCGAAAATTTCAATTTGTTTTCTCTATTTTTGCCTAATTTTCGTCAAAACATCGGGTTATGATTCAAAAATGCTGCTAAAACGGATAATTTTAGCGAATTTCAATTTTTATTCTATTTTACCTTAATTTTTTTCATTTTATAGAGATATGATCGAAAAAGCAACGAAAACGTATAATTTTAGCGATATTTCAATTGTATTCCCCTTTTTTGCTATTATTTTCCTCCTTTTAACAGGTAATGATGAAAAAAAATTACATAAATTTAAAATTTCACCGAAATTCAAATATTTTACTCTTTTTGCCTTATTTTCGTCATTTTATCAAGATATGATCCAAAAAAGCAGAGAAAATGGATAATATCACCGAAATTTCAATTTTTTCCTTCTTCATGCTTGTATTCCTCATTGTATCAAGATATGGTCGAATAAAGCAACGAAAACAGATAATATTAGCGAAATTTCAATTTTATCGTATTTTTTGCCTTTATTTTCAAAATTTTATCGAGATCTGATCAAAAAGAGGATCAAAAAAACGGATAATTTCGCCGAAATTTCATTTTTTTTCCTGTATTTTCCCTTAATTATCGTCTTTTAATCGAGATCTAATAGAAAAAAGCAATGACATTCCATTATTATAGCGAAAATTTCAATTTTTTCCTCAATTTTGCCTCAATTTTCGTCATTTTATCGAGATATGGTTGAGAAAAAGATTGAAAACGGATACTTTTACCTAAATTTCAATTTTCATCCTCTTTTTTTGACATAATCTTCGTAATTTCATCAAGATATTATCGAAAAAATTGACGTAAAAGAATAATATTAGCGAAATTTCATTTTTTTGCCATTATTTTGCCTTAATTTTCGACATTTTATCGAGATAAGATCGAATAAAGCAACGAAAAGGGATAATTTCACCGAAATTTCAATTTTTTTCCTCCATTTTTCCTTAATTTGCGTCTTTTAATCGAGATCTAATAGAAAAAGCAATGACATTGCATTTTTATATCGAAAATTTCAATTTTTTCCTCAATTTTGCCTCAATATTCGTCATTTTATCGAGATATGGTTGAGAAAAAGATAGAAAACGGATACTTTTACCTATATTTCGATTTTCATCCTCTATTTTTGACATAATCTTCGTGATTTTATTGAGATAAAATGGAACAGAAAATCTAAAACAGATAATTTCACCTAAATTTTAATATATTTCCTTAATTTTCGTCATTTTATCGAGACAGGATCGAAAAAAAAGGGTACGAAAAAGGATAATTTTAGCGAAATTTTAATATTTTCCTATATTTTGCCCTTGTTTTCGTCATTTTACCAACATATGATCGAAAAAAAGTAGGAAAAAATGATGATTTCATCGAATTTTCAAATTTTTTTCACTATTTTGTCTTTATTTTCATCATCAAATGGAGATATTATCGAAAAAAGCAACGAAAACGGATAATTTGAGAAAAATTTCAATGTTTTTCCTCTAATTTTCCTTATTTTTCCTCATTTTATGGTGAAGTGATTGAAAAAAGCAACTGAAAATGGATGATTTAAGCGAAATTTCAATTTATACCTCATTTTTGACCTTATTTTTGTCATTTTATCGAGATATGATCGAAAATAGCAGCGAAAACGGATATTTTCACCTAAATTTCAATTTATTTCGTTAAATTTCGTAATTTTATCGAGATATGATCGAAAAGAGGATCGAAAATGGATAATTTAACCAATTTTCAAATTTCTGCTCTATTATAACGTAATTTCCGTCATTTTATCGAGATATCATCGAAAAAAACCAGCGAAAACGGATAATTTTAGCGAAGTATAATTTATTCCACCACTTTGCCTTAATTTTCGTCAATTCATCAAGATATTATAGAAAAAAGCGACGTAATAGAATAATATTAGCGAAATTTCAATTTTTTTGCCATTATTTTGCCTTAAGTTTCGACATTTTGTCGAGATAAGATCGAATAAAATAATGAAAACGGATTATTTCACCGAAATTTCAATGTTTTTAATCAATTTTACCTTTCTTTGCGTCATTTCAACAAGGTATGATCGTAAAATGCAGCGAAGAAGAATAATATTAGCGAAATATCAATTTCTTTTCTATTTTACCTTAATTTCTTTATTTTATAGAGATATGATTGAAAAAAGCAACGAAAAAGGAAAATTTTAGCGAAATTTCAATTTTTTCCTATATTTTGCCCTTATTTTCGATATTTTACCGCCATATGATCGAAAAAATGATAATTTCATCGAATTTTCAAATTTGATTCACTATTTTCCCTTTATTTTCATCATTAAATGGAGATATGATCGAAAAAAGCAACGAAAACGGATAATTTTAGAAAAATTTCAATGTTTTTCCTCAAATTTTCCTCATTTTATAGAGATGTGATTGAAAAAAGCAACTGAAAATGGATGATTTAAAGGAAATTTCATTTTATACCTCATTTTTGCCCTTATTTTTGTCATTTTATAGAGATATGATCGAAAATAGCAGCGAAAACGGATATTTTCACCAAAATTTCAATTTATTTTGTTAATGTTCGTAATTTTATCGAGATAAGATCGAAAAGAGGATCGAAATCGGATAATTTCACCAAAGTTTCAAATTTTTCCTTTATTTTACCGTAATTTCCATCATTTCATCGATATATCATCGAAAAAAGCAGCGTAAACAGATAATGTTAACGAAAATTTAATTTTTTCCTCTAATTTGCCTTAATTTTCATCATTTCATCAAGATATTATCGAAAAATGCAGCTAAAAAAGAATAATATTAGCGAGATTTCAAAGTATTTGCCATTATTTTTTCTTAAGTTTCGACATTTTGTCGAGATAAGATCGAATAAAGCACCGAAAACGGATTATTTCACCGAAATTTCAATGTTTTTACTCAATTTTACCTTTATTTGCGACATTTCATCAAGTTATGATTAAAAAATACAGCGAAAAAGAATAATATTAGCCAAATTTCAATTTTTCCATCAATTTTACTTAATTTTCAGAAATTATAAAGATATGATCGAAAAAAGCATTTGACATTGGTTGATTTTAGCAAAAATTTCTATTTTTTTACTCTATTTTGCCTTAATTTTCATAAATTTTACAAGATATGATCGAAGAAAATCAATGAAAACGGATAATTTTAGCGAAATTTCAATTTGTTTTCTCTATTTTGCCTTAATTTTCGTCAAAACATCGGGTTATGATTCAAAAATGCTGCTAAAACGGATAATTTTAGCGAATTTCTATTTTTATTCAATTTTAATTTAATATTATTCATTTTATAGAGATATGATCGAAAAAAGCAACGAAAGCGTATAATTTTAGCGAAATATCAATTGTTTTCTCCTTTTTTGCTCTTATTTTCGTCATTCTTACGGGTTATGATTAAAAAAATTGCACAAAAATAAGAATTTCACCGAAATTCAAAAATTTTCACTTTTTGCCTTATTTTCGTCATTTTATCATGATATGATCGAAAAAATGCAGCGATACCGGATAATTTTAGCGAAAATTTCAATTTCCTTCCTCAATTTTGCCTTAATTTTAGCCTTTAAGGCGAGATACGATCGAAAAAAAATAACAAGGATATTTTAGTGAAATTTCAATTTTTTCCCTTTTTTGCTCTTATGTTCGTAATTTTATCGTGCAATGATCGAAAAAGTGTAATTTTAGCGAAATTTCAATTTTTTCCTCTATTTTGCTTATATTTTCGTCATTTTACCGGGTTATGATCATAAAAGTACAAAAGTTATGATTTCACCGAAATTTAATTTTTTCAACTATATTTCCTTAATTTCCGTCATTTTATCGAGATAAGATCGAAAAAAGTGAACGATAAATGATAATTTCACCTATATTTCAATTTTTTCCTATATTTCGCCTGACTTTTCGTCAAATCATCGAGATTTGATCTAATAAAGCAACTAATGCGGATAATTTTAGTGAAAATTCAATTTTTTCCTCAATATTGCCTTAATTATGGTCTTTTATTGTGATTTCATTTAAAAAAGCAGCGAAAACGGATAATTTTAGCAATGTTTCTTTTTTTTCATAACTTTGCCTAAATAATCGTCATTTTACCGGGACACGATTTAAAAAGTAGGAAAAAGTTACAATTTTACCTAAATTTTAAATTCTTTTTTGCCTTAATTTTCTTCATTTTATCTTGATATGAGCAAAAAGAGGAACTAAAACGAACACTTGCACCTAAATTTCAATTTTTTACCTCTTTTTTGCCTTTATTTTCGTAATTTTATCGTAATATGATAGAAAAGAGGATCGAAAACCAATAATTTCAGCATAATTTGAATTTTTTTACTCTATTTTGCCGTAATTTTCGTCATTTTATTAAGATATAATCGAAAAGAGGATAAAAAAACGGATAATTTCACCGAAATTTCATTTTTCTCCTGTATTTTCCCTTTATTATCGTCTTTTAATCTAAATATAATCGAAAAAAGCAACGACATTGCCTTAATTTAACGCAAAATTCAATTTTTTCCTTTCTTTTTCGTCATTTTATCAGGATATGATCGAGAAAAAGATTGAAAACGGATAATTTCACCTAAATTTCAATTTTCTTCCTTTTTTTTGACATAATCTTCGTCATTATATTGAGATAACATGGAACAGACAATCGAAAACGGATAATTTCACCTAAATTTCAATTTATTTCCTTGAATTTCGTCATTTTATTTAGACATGATCGGTAAAAGCAGCGAAAACGGATAATTTCATCAAAATTTTAATTTTTATCCTATATTTTTCCTTAATTATCGTCATGTAATGGAGATATGATCGATAAAATCAACGAAAACGGATATTTTTGCGAAATTTTAATTTTTTCCTCTATTTTGCCTTAATTTTCGACAAATCATCGAGTTATGATTCAAATAAGCAGCTAAAACGGATAATGTTATAAAAATTTCAATATTTTTCCTCTTTTTTGAATAATTTTCGTAATTTTATCGAGATATAATCGAAAAATGGGAACGAAAAAGGATAATTTTAGCGAAATTTTAATTTTTTCCTATTTTTTTCCCTTATTTTCATGAATTTACCGGCATGTGATCGAAAAAAGGAGGAAAAAATGATGATTTCATCGAATTTTCAAATTTTCTTCACTATTTTGCCTTTATTTTCATCAGTAAATGGAGATATGATCGAAAATAGCAACGAAAACGGATAATTTTAGAAATATTTCAATGTTTTTCCTCTAATTTGCCTTATTTTTCCCTTATTTTATAGAGATGTGATTGAAAAAAGCAACTGAAAATGGATGATTTAACCGAAATTTCAATTTATACCTCATTTTTGCCCTTATTTTTGTCATTTTATCGAGATATGATCGAAAATAGCAACGAACACGGATTTTTTTACCTAAATTTCAATTTATTGCGTTAATTTTCGTATATTTATTGAGATATGATTTAAAAGAGGATTGAGAATGGATAATTCAACCAATTTTACAATGTTTCCTCTATTTTACCGTAATTTCCGTAATTTTATCGAGATATCATCGAAAAAAAGCAGCTAAAACGGATAATTTTAGGGAAAATTTAATTTTTTCCATTAATTTTACTTAATTTTCAGAAATTTTAGAGATATGATCGAAAAAAGCATTTAAAATTAGTTGATTTTAGCGAAAATTTCTATTTTTTTACTCTGTTTTGCCTTAATTTTCGTCAAAACATCGGGTTATGATTCAAAAATGCTGCTAAAACGGATAATTTTAGCGAATTTCAATTTTTATTCTATTTTACCTTAATTTTTTTCATTTTATAGAGATATGATCGAAAAAAGCATCGAAAGCGTATAATTTTAGCGAAATTTCAATTTTTTTCTCCTTTTTTGCTCTTACTTTCGTCATTTTAATGGGTTATGATAAAAAAAATTACAGAAAATTAAAATTTCACCGAAATTCAAATATTTTCCTCTTTTTGCCTTATTTTCGTCATTTTATCAAGATATGATCCAAAAAAGAAGAGAAAACGGATAATATCACCGAAATTTCAGTTTTTTTCCTTTTTTATCCTTATATTCGTCATTGTATCAAGAAATGATCGAATAAAGCAACGAAAACAGATAATTTTAGCGAAATTTCAATTTTATCGTATTTTTTGCCCTTATTTTCATCATTTTATCGAGATCTGATCGAAGAGAGGATCATAAAAACGGATAATTTTAACGAAATTTCATTTTTTTCCTGTATTTTCCCTTAATTATCGTCTTTTAATCGAGATATAACAGCGAATCGAAACATACAGCGAAAAAGAATAATATTAGCGAATTATCAATTTTTTCCTATATTTTGCCCTTATTTTCGCCATTTTACCGGCATATGATCGAAAAAAGTAGGAAAAATGATGATTTCATCGAATTTTCAATTTTTTTCACTATTTGGCTTTATTTTCATCATTAAACGGAGATATATTTGAATAAAGCAACGAAAACGGATAATTTTAGAAAAATCTCGATGTTTTATCTCTAATTTTCCTTATTTTTCCTCATTTTATAGAGATGTGATTGAAAAAAGAAACTGAAGATGGATGATTTAACCGAAATTTCATTTTATACCGCATTTTTGCCCTTATTTTTGTCATTTTACCGAGATATGATCGAAAAGAGGATCGAAAACGGATAATTTCACCAAATTTTCAAATTTTTCCTTCAATTTACCGTAATTTCCGTCATTTTATCGAGATATCATCGAAAAAGCAGCGAAAACAGATAATTTTAACGAAAATTGATTTTTTACCTCTATTTTGCCTTCATTTTAACCTTTTAGGCGAGATATGATCGAAAAAAAAATTTTAATAGGATATTTTAGTGAAATTTCAATTTTTTCCCTTTTTTGCTCTTATGTTCGTCATTTTATCGAGATATGATCCAAAAAAGCAGGGAAAACGGATAATTTCACCGAAATATTAATTTTTTTCCTTTATTTTTCCTTAAGTTTCGTAATTTCATCGTGCTATGATCGAAAAAGTATAATTTTAGCGATATTTCAATTTTTTTCCTCTATTTTGCTCTTATTTTCGTCATTTTACCGGGATATGATCAAAAAGTACAAAAATTATGATTTCACCGAAATTTCAATTTTTTCAACTATTTTTCCTTAATTTCCGTCATTTTATCGAGATAAGATCGAAAAAAGTGAACGATAAATGATAATTTCACCCCGTTTTCAATTTTTTCCTCTATTTCGCCTGACTTTCCGTCAAATCATTGAGATTTGATCGAATAAAGCAACTAAAACGGATAATTTTAGTGTAATTTCAATTTTTTCCTCAATATTGCCTTAATTATCGTCATTTTATTGTGATTTCATCGAAAAAAGTAGCGAAAACGGATAATATTAACAAAGTTTCTTTTTTTTCATAACTTTGCCTAAATAAACGTCATTTTACAGGGACACGATTTAAAAAGTAGGAAAAAGTTATAATTTTACTTAAATTTTAAATTCTTTCCTCTTTTTTGCCTTAATTTTCGTCATTTTATCGTGATATGAGCAAAAAGAGGAACTAAAACGAACACTTGCACCTCTTTTTTACCTTTATTTTCGTAATTTTATCGTAATATGATATAAAAGAGGATGCGGTACCAATAATTTTAGCATAATTTGAATTTTTTTACTCTATTTTGAAGAAATTTTCGTCATTTTATTGAGATGTCATCGCAAAAAGCATCGAAAATGGATAATTTTACCGAAATTTTAAATTTATTCCTCTATTTTGCCTTCATTTCCGTCATGTTATCGATATATGATCGATAAAGGGAACAAAATAGAATAATTTTTGCGAAATTTAAATTTTTTTGCTCTATTTTTCCTTGATTTTCGTCATTTAATCGAGATAAGATCAAAAAAGGGAACGATAAATGATAGTTTCACCTAAATTTCAATTTTTTCCTCTATTTTGCCTTAATTTTCGTCATTTTATCGAGATATGATCGAGAAAAAGATTGAAAACGGAAAATTTCACCTAAATTTCAATTTTCTTCCGTTTTTTGACATAATCTTCGTCATTATATTGAGATTATATATAACAGGGAACAGACAATCGAAAACGGATAATTTCTCCGAAATTTAATTTTTTTTCCAGTATTTTCCCCTAATTATCGTCTTTTAATCGAGATATCATCGAAAATAGCAGCGAAAACGGATAATATAAGCAAAGTTTCAATTTTTTTCCTATTATTTTGCCTTAAATCTCGGTATTTTATAGAGATATAATCGAAAAGAGGATCAAAAAAACGGATCATTTCACCGAAATTTCATTTTTTTCCCTGTATTTTCCCTTAATTATCGTCTTTTAATCGAGATATAATCGAAAAAAGCAACGACATTGCATTATTTTAGCGAAAATTTCAATTGTTTCCTCTATTTTGCCTTAATTTTCGTCATTTTATCGAGATATGATCGAGTAAAAGATTGAAAACGCATAGTTTCACCTAAATTTCAATTTTCTTCCTCTTTTTTTGACATAATCTTCGTCATTTTATTGAGATAAAAGGGAACAGAAAATCGAAAACGAATAATTTCACCTAAATTTCAATTTATTTCCTTAATTTTCGTCATTTTATCGAGACATGATCGAAAATTAGGAATTAATAAGGATAATTTTAGCGAAATTTTAATTTTTTCCTATATTTTGCCCTTATTTTCGTTATTTTACTGGCATATGATCGAAAAAAGTACAAAAATTATGATTTCAACGAAATTTCAATTTATTAACTATTTTTCCTTAATTTCCGTCATTTTATCGAGATAAGATCGAAAAAAGTGAACGATAAATGATAATTTCACCTACATTGCAATTTTTTCCTCTATTTCTATATTCTATTATTCGATACTTTTATAAAAATTTCTATATTTTTAATCTTTTTTGACTAAATTTTCGTAATATTATCGAGATATAATCGAAAAATAGGAACGAAAAGGGATAATTTTAGCGAAATTTTAATATTTTTCCTATATTTTGCCCTTATTTTCGTCATTTTACCGGCATATGATCGAAAAAAGTAGGAAAAAATGATGATTTAGTCGAATTTTCAAATTTTTTTCACTATTTTGCCTTTATTTTCATCATTAAATGGAGATATGATCGAAAAAAGCAAAGAAAACCGATAATTTTAGAAAAATTTCAATGTTTTTCCTCTAATTATCCTTTTTTTTCCTCAGTTTATAGAGATGTGATTGAACAAAGCAACTGAAAATAGATGATTTAAACGAAATTTCAATTTATATCTCATTCTTGCCCTTATTTTTGTCATTTTATCGAGATATGATCGAAACTAGCAGCGAAAACGGATATTTTCACCTAAATTTCAATTCATTTCGTTAATTTTCGTAATTTTATCTAGATCTGATCGAAAAGAGGATCGAAAACGGATAATTTAACCAATTTTCAAATTTTTCCTCTATTTTAACGTAATTTCCGTCATTTTATCGAGAAATCATCGAAAAAAAGCAGCAAAAACAGATAATTTTAACGAAAATTTAATTTTTTCCTCTGTTTCCTATGTTTTTACTCAATTTTACCTTTATTTGCGTCATTTCATCAAGTTATGACAGAAAAATACAGCGAAAAAGAATAATATTAGCGAAATTTCAATTTTTTCCATCAATTTTACTTAATTTTCAGAAATTTTAGAGATATGATCGAAAAAAGCATTTGACATTGGTTGATTTTAGCGAAAATTTCTATTTTTTTCCTCTATTTTGCCTTAATTTTCATAAATTTATCAAGATATGATCGAAGGAAAGCAATGAAAACGGATAATACTAGCGAAATTTCAATTTGTTTTCTCTATTTTTCCTTAATTTTCGACTAAACATCGGGTTATGATTCAAAAATGCTGATAAAAAGGATAATTTTAGCGAATTTCAATTTTTATTCTATTTTACATTAAGTTTTTTCCTTTTATAGAGATATGATCGAAAAAAGCAACGATAGCGTATAATTGTAGCGATATTTCAATTGTTTTCTTCTTTTTTGCTATAATTTTCGTCATTTTAACGGGTTATGATTGAAAAAAATTGCACAAAAATAAGAATTTCACCGAAATTCAAATATTTTCATCTTTTTGCCTCATTTTCGTCATTTTATCAGGATATGATCGAAAAAATGCAGCGATAACGGATAATTTTATCGAAAATTTCAACTTACTAACTAACAAATTTCAACTATTTTTTCTTAATTTCCGTCATTTTATCGAGATAAGATGGAAAAAAGTGAACGATAAATCATAATTTGACCTATATTTCAATTTTTTCCTCTATTTCGCCTGACTTTTCGTCAAATCATCGAGATTTGATCGAATAAAGCAACTAACACGTATAATTTTAGAGAAATTTTAATTGTTTTCCCCTTTTTTGCTCTTATTTTCGTTATTTTTAACGGGTTATGATAAAAAAAATTACAGAAAATTAAAATTTCACAAAAATTCAAATATTTTCCACTTTTTTCCATATTTTCGTCATTTTATCAAGATATGATCCAAAAAATCAGAGAAAACGGATAATATCACCGAAATTTCAATTATTTTCCTTTTTTATCCTTATATTCGTCATTGTATCAAGAAATGATCGATTAAAGCAACGAAAACAGATAATTTTAGAGAAATTTCAATTTTATCGTATTTTTTGCCTTTATTTTCATCATTTTATCGAGATCTGATCGAAAGGAGGATCAAAAAAACGAATAATTTCACCGAAATTTAATTTTATGGCCTGTATTTTCCCTGAATTATTGTCTTTTAATAGAGACATAATCGAAAAAAGCAACGACATTGCATTATTTTAGCGAAAATTTCTATTTTTTCCTCTATTTTGCCTTAATTTTCGTCATTTTATCGAGATATGATCGAGAAAAAAATTGAAAACGGATAATTTCACCTAAATTTCCATTTTCATCCTTTTTTTTACATAATCTTAGTCATTTCATCAAGATATTATCGAAAAAAGCGACGTAAAAGAATAATATTAGCGAATTTTAAAATTTTTGCCATTATTTTGCCTTAAGCTTCGACATTTTGTCGAGATAAGATCGAATAAAGCAACGAGAACGGATAATTTCACCGAAATTTCAATTTTTTTCCTCAATTTTTCCTTAATTTGCGTAATTTCATCAAGGTATGATCGTAATATGCAGCGAAGAAGAATAATATTAGCGAAATTTTAATTTTTTTTCTATTTTACCTTAATTTCTTCCATTTTATAGAGATATGATATAAAAAGCAACGAAAACGTATAATTTTAGTCAAATTTCAATTGCATTCCCCTTTTTTGCTATTATTTTCGTCATTTTAACGTGTAATGATGAAAAAAAAATTACAGAAATTTAAAATTTCACCGAAATTCAAATATTTTCCTCTTTTTGCCTTATTTTCGTCATTTTATCAAGATATGATCCAAAAAGCAGAGAAAATGGATTATATCACCAAAATTTCAATTTATTCCTTTTATATGCTTATATTCCTCATTTTATCAAGAAATGATCGAATAAAGCAACGAAAACAGATAATTTTAGCGGAATTTTAATTTTATCGTATTTTTTGCCCTTATTTTCATCATTTTATCGAGATCTGATCGAAAAGATGATCAAAAAAACGGAGAATTTCACCGAAATTTCATTTTTTTTCCTGTATTTTCCCTTAATTGTCGTCTTTTAATCGAGTTAAAATAGAAAAAAGCAACGACATTGCATTATTATAGCGAAAATTTCAATTTTTTCCTCTATTTTGCCTTTATTTTCGTCACTTTATCGAGATATGATCGAGTAAAAGATTGAAAACGGATAATTTCACCTAAAATTCAATTTTCTTCCTCTTTTTTTGACATAATCTTCGTCATTTTATTGAGATAAAAGGGAACAGAAAATCGAAAACGGATAATTTCACCTAAATTTCAATTTATTTCCTTAATTTCCGTAATTTTATCGAGATAAGATCGAAAAAAGTGAACGAAAAATGAAAATTTCACCTATATTTCAATTTTTTCCTCTATTTCGCCTGACTTTTCATCAAAACATCGAGATTTGATCGAATAAAGCAACTAACACGAATAATTTTACCGAAATTTAAATTTTTTCCTCAATATTGCCTTAATTATCGTCATTTAATCGAGATAAGATCGAAAAAAGGGAACGACAAATGATAATTTCACCTAAATTTCAATATTTTCCTCTATTTCACCTTAACTTTCGTCAAATCATCGAGATTTGATCGAATAAAGCAACTAACACGGATAATTTTAGAGAAATTTCAATTTTTTTTCCTCTATTTTGGCTTAATTTTCGTCTTTTAATCGAGATATCATCGAAAAAAGCAGCGAAAACGGATAAAATTAGCAAAGTTTCAATTTCTTTCCTGATTTATTCTCGTTATTTTATAGAGATATAATCGAAAAGAGGATCAAAAAAACGGATAATTTCACCGAAATTTCATTTTTTTTCCTCTATTTTCCCTTAATTATCGTCTTTAAATCGAGATTAATCGAAAAAAGCAACGACATTGCATTATAATAGCGAAAATTTCAATTTTTTCCTCTATTTTGCCTTAATTTTCGTCATTTTATCGAGATATGATCGAGAAAAAGATAGAAAATGGATAATTTCACCTAAATTTCAATTTTCTTCCTTTTTTTGACATAATCTTCGTCATTATATTGAGATAAAAGGGAACAGAAAATCGAAAACGGATAATTTCACCTAAATTTCAATTTATTACCTTAATTTTCGTCATTTTCTCGAGACATGATCGGTAAAAGCAGCGAAAACGGATAATTTCACCAAAATTTTAAGTTTTATCCTATATTTTTCCTTAATTATCGTCATTTTATGGAGATATGATCGATAAAATCAACGAAAGCGTATGATTTTAGCGAAATTTCAATTGTTTTCCCCTTGTTTAATCTTACTTTCGTCATTTTAACGGGTTATGATTGAAAATAAATTACCCAAAAATAAGAATTTCGCCGAAATTCAAATATTTTCCTCTTTTTGCCTTATTTCGGTCATTTTATCAAGATATGATCCAAAAAAGCAGAGAAAACGGATAATATCACCGAAATTTCAATTTTTTTCCTTTTTATCCTTATATTCGTCATTGTATCAAGAAATGATCGAATAAAGCAACGGAAACAGATAATTTTAGCGAAATTTCACTTTTATCGTATTTTTTGCCTTTATTTTCATCATTTTATCGAGATCCGATCGAAAAGAGGATCAAAAAAACGGAGAATTTCATCAAAAATTCATTTTTTTCCTGTATTTTCCCTTAATTATCGTCTTTTAATCGAAAAAAGTCGGGACATTGCATTATTATAGCGAAAATTTCAATTTTTCCTCTATTTTGCCTTAATTTTCGTCATTTTATCGAGATGTGATATAGAAAAAGATTGAAAACGGATAATTTCACCTAAATTTCAATTTTCTTCCTCCTTTTTTGACATAATCTTCGTCATTTTATTGAGATAAAAGGGAACAGAAAATCGAAAACGGATAATTTCACCTAAATTTCAATTTATTTCCTTAATTTTCGTCATTTTATCGAGACATGATCGGTTAAAGCAGCGAAAACGGATAATTTCATCAAAATTTTAATTTTTATACTATATTTTTACTTAATTATCGGCATTTTATTGAGATATGATCGATAAATCAACGAAAACGGATATTTGTAGCGAAGTTTTATTTTTTCCTCTATTTTACCTTAATTTTCGACAAATCATCGAGATATGATTCAAAAATGCAACTTAAACGGATAATTTTATAAAAAAATCAATATTTTTCCTCTTTTTTGAATAATATTTCGTAATTTTATCAAGATATAATCGAAAATTAGGAACGAAAAATGATAATTTTAGCGAAATTTTAATTTTTTCCTATATTTTGTCCTTATTTTCGTCATTTTACCGGCATTTGATCGAAAACAGTAGGAAAAAATGATGATTTCATCGAATTTTCAAATTTTTTTCACTATTTTGCCTTTATTTTCATCATTAAATAGAGATGTGATCAAAAAAAGCAACGAAAACGGATAATTATAGAAAAATTTCAATGTTTTCCTCTAATTTTCCTTATTTTTCCTCATTTTATAGAGATGTGATTGAAAAAAGCAACTGAAAATGGATGATTTAACCGAAATTTCAATTTATACCTCATGTTTGCCCTTATTTTGGTAATTTAATCGAGATATGATCGAAAATATCAGCGAAAACGGATATTTTCACCTAAATTTCAATTTATTTCGTAAATTTTCTTAATTTTATCGAGATATGATTGAAAAGAGGATCGAAAACGGATAATTTCACAAAATTTTTAAGTTTTTCCTTCATTTTACCGTAATTTCCGTCATTTTATCGAGATATCATCGAAAAAAGCAGCGAAAACAGATAATTTTAACGAAAATTTAATTTTTTCCTCTATTTTGCCTTAATATTCGTCATTTCATCATGATATTATCGAAAAATGCAGCTAAAAGGAATAATATTAGCGAGATTTCAATTTTTTGCCATTATTTTGCCTTAAGTTTCGACATTTTGTCGAGATAAGATCGAATAAAGCACCGAAAACGGATTATTTCACCGAAATTTCAATGTTTTTACTCAATTTTATCTTTATTTGCGTCATTTCATCAAGGTATGATTGAAAAATACAGCGAAAAAGAATAATATTAGCGAAATTTCAATTTTTTCCATCAATTTTACTTAATTTTCAGAAATTTTAAGGATATGATCGAAAAAAGCATTTGCCATTGGTTGATTATAGCGAAAATATCTATTTTTTTCCTCTATTTTCCTTAATTTTCATAAATTTATCAAGATATGATCGAAGAAAAGCAATGAAAACGGATAATTTTAGCGAAAGTTCAATTTATTTTCTCTATTTTGCCTTAATTTTCGTCAAAACATCGGGTTATGATTCAAATATGCTGCTAAAACGGATAATTTTAGCGAATTTCAATTTTTCTTCTATTTTACCTTAATTTTTTCCATTTTATAGAGATATGATCCAAAAAAGCAACGAAAGCGTATAATTTTAGCGAAATTTCAGTTGTTTTCTCCTTTTTGGCTCTTATTTTTGTAATTTTAACGGGTTATGATTGAAAAAACTTGCACAAAAATAAGAATTTCACCGAAATTCAAATATTTTCCTCTTTTTGCCTTATTTTCGTCATTTTATCATGATATGATCGAAAAAATGCAGTGATAACGGATAATTTTAGCAAAAATTTCAATTTTTTTCCTCAATTTTGCCTTAATTTTAGCCTTAAAGGCGAGATATGATCGAAAAAAAAAATTAAAAAGGATATTTTAGTGAAATTTCAATTTTTTCCCTTTTCTGCTCTTATGTTCGTCATTTTATCAAGATATGATCCAAAAAAGCAGAGAAAACGGATAATATCACCGAAATTTCAATTTTTTTCCTTTTTATCCTTATATTCGTCATTGTTTCAAGAAATGATCGAATAAAGCAACGGAAACAGATAATTTTAGCGAAATTTCACTTTTATCGTATTTTTTGCCTTTATTTTCATCATTTTATCGAGGTCCGATCGAAAAGAGGATCAAAAAAACGGAGAATTTCATCAAAATTTCATTTTTTTCCTGTATTTTCCCTTAATTATCGTCTTTTAATCGAAAAAAGGCGGGACATTGCATTATTATAGCGAAAATTTCAATTTTTCCTCTATTTTGCCTTAATTTTCGTCATTTTATCGAGATGTGATATAGAAAAAGATTGAAAACGGATAATTTCACCTAAATTTCAATTTTCTTCCTCCTTTTTTGACATAATCTTCGTCATTTTATTGAGATAAAAGGGAACAGAAAATCGAAAACGGATAATTTCACCTAAATTTCAATTTATTTCCTTAATTTTCGTCATTTTATCGAGACATGATCGGTAAAAGCAGCGAAAACGGATAATTTCATCAAAATTTTAATTTTTATACTATATTTTTCCTTAATTATCGGCATTTTATTGAGATATGATCGATAAATCAACGAAAACGGATATATGTAGCGAACTTTTATATTTTCCTCTATTTTGCCTTAATTTTCGACAAATCATCGAGATATGATTCAAAAATGCAACTTAAACGGATAATTTTATAAAAAAATCAATATTTTTCCTCTTTCTTGAATAATATTTCGTAATTTTATCAAGATATAATCGAAAATTAGGAACGAAAAATGATAATTTTAGCGAAATTTTAATTTTTTCCTATATTTTGTCCTTATTTTCGTCATTTTACCGGCATTTGATCGAAAACAGTAGGAAAAAATGATGATTTCATCGAATTTTCAAATTTATTTCACTATTTTGCCTTTATTTTCATCATTAAATAGAGATGTGATCAAAAAAAGCAACGAAAACGGATAATTATAGAAAAATTTCAATGTTTTCCTCTAATTTTCCCTTATTTTTCCTCATTTTATAGAGATGTGATTGAAAAAAGCAACTGAAAATGGATGATTTAACCGAAATTTCAATTTATACCTCATGTTTGCCCTTATTTTGGTCATTTAATCGAGATATGATCGAAAATATCAGCGAAAACGGATATTTTCACCTAAATTTCAATTTATTTCGTAAATTTTCTTAATTTTATCGAGATATGATTGAAAAGAGGATCGAAAACGGATAATTTCACAAAATTTTCAAGTTTTTCCTTCATTTTACCTTAATTTCCGTCATTTTATCGAGATATCATCGAAAAAAGCAGCGAAAACAGATAATTTTAACGAAAATTTAATTTTTTCCTCTATTTTGCCTTAATTTTCGTCATTTATTCAAGAAATTATCAAAAAATACAGCTTAAAAGAATAATATTAGCGAGATTTCAATTTTTTTGCCTTTAGTTTCGACATTTTGTCGAGATAAGATCGAATAAAGCACCGAAAACGGATTATTTCACCGAAATTTCAATGTTTTCACTCAATTTTACCTTTATTTGCGTCATTTCATCAAGTTATGATCGAAAAATACAGCGAAAAAGAATAATATTAGCGAAATTTCAATTTTTTCCATCAATTTTACTTAATTTTTAGAAATTTTAGTGATATGATCGAAAAAAGCATTTGACATTGGTTGATTTTAGCGAAAATATCTATTTTTTTTCCTCTATTTTGCCTTAATTTTCATAAATTTATGAAGATATGATCGAAGGAAAGCAATGAAAACGGATAATATTAGCGAGATTTCAATGTATTTTCTCTATTTTTCCTTAATTTTCGTCAAAACATCGGGTTATGATTCAAAAATGCTGCTAAAACGGATAATTTTAGCGAATTTCAATTTTTATTCTATTTTACATTAATTTGTTTCATTTTATAGAGATATGATCGAAAAAAGCATCGATAGCGTATAATTTTAGCTTAATTTCAATTGTTTTCTCCTTTTTTGCTCTTATTTTCGTCATTTTAACGGGTTATGATTGAAAAAAAATTGCACAAAAATAAGAATTTCACCGAAATTCAAAAATTTTCATCTTTTTGCCTCATTTTCGTCATTTTATCATGATATGATCGAAAAAATGCAGCGATAACGGATAATTTTATCGAAAATTTCAACTTTTTTCCACAAATTTTGCCTTAATTTTAGCCTTTAAGGCGAGATATGATCGAAAAAAAAAATTAAAAAGGATATTTTAGTGAAATTCAATTTTTTCCCTTTTTGCTCTTATGTTCGTAATTTTATCGTGCTATGATCGAAAAAGTATAATTTTAGCGAAATTTCAATTTTTTCCTCTATTTTGCTCTTATTTTCGTCATTTTACCGGGATATGATCATAAAATTACAAAAATTATGATTTCACCGAAATTTCAATTTTTCAACTATTTTTCCTTAATTTCCGTCATTTTATCGAGATAAGATCGAAAAAAGTGAACGATAAATCATAATTTGACCTATATTTCAATTTTTTCCTCTATTTCGCCTGACTTTTCGTCAAATCATCGAGATTTGATCGAATAAAGCAACTAACACGTTTAATTTTAGAGAAATTTTAATTGTTTTCCCCTTTTTTGCTCTTATTTTCGTTATTTTTAACGGGTTATGATAAAAAAATTACAGAAAATTAAAATTTCACCAAAATTCAAATATTTTCCACTTTTTTCCATATTTTCGTCATTTTATCAAGATATGATCCAAAAAATCAGAGAAAACGGATAATATCACCGAAATTTCAATTTTTTTTCCTTTTTTATCCTTATATTCGTCATTGTATCAAGAAATGATCGAATAAAGCAACGAAAACAGATAATTTTAGCGAAATTTCAATTTTATCGTATTTTATGCCTTTATTTTCATCATTTTATCGAGATGTGATCGAAAGGAGGATCAAATAAACGAATAATTTCACCGAAATTTAATTTTATGGCCTGTATTTTCCCAGAATTATTGTCTTTTAATAGAGACATAATCGAAAAAAGCAACGACATTGCATTATTTTAGCGAAAATTTCAATTTTTTCCTCTATTTTGCCTTAATTTTCGTCATTTTATCGAGATATGATCGAGAAAAAAATTGAAAACGGATAATTTCACCTAAATTTCAATTTTTTCCTTTTTTTACATAATCTTCGTCATTTAATCAAGATATTATTGAAAAAATTGACGTAAAAGAATAATATTAGCGAAATTTCAATTTTTTGCCATAATTTTGCCTTAAGTTTCGACATTTTATCGAGATAAGATCGAATAAAGCAACGAAAAGAGATAATTTCGCCGAAATGTCTATTTTTTTCCCCCATTTTTCCTTAATTTGCGTCCTTTCATCAAGGTATGATTTTAAAATGCAGCGAAGAAAAATAATATTCCGGCATATGATCGAAAAAAGTAAGAAAAAATGATGATTTCATTGAATTTTCAAATTTTTTTCACTATTTTGTCTTTATTTTCATCATTAAATGGAGATATGATCGAATAAAGCAACGAAAACGGATAATTTTAGAAACATTTGAATGTTTTTTCTCTAATTTTCCTTATTTTTCCTCATTTTATAGAGATGTGATTGAAAAAAGCATCAAGATATTATCACCGAAATTTCAATTTTTTTCCTTTTATTATCCATATATTCGTCATTGTATCAAGAAATGATCGAATAAAGCAACGAAAACAGATAATTTTAGCGAAATTTCAATTTTATCGTATTTTTTGCCTTTATTTTCATCATTTTATCGAGATCTGATCGAAAAGATGATCAAAAAAACGGAGAATTTCACCGAAATTTCATTTTTTTTTCTGCATTTTCCCTTAATTATCGTTTTTTAATCGAGATATAATTCAAAAAAGCAATGACATTGCATTATTATAGCGAAAATTTCAATTTTTTCCTTTATTTTGCCTTAATATTCGTCATTTTATCGAGATATGATCGAGTAAAAGATTGAAAACGGATAATTTCACCTAAAATTCAATTTTCTTCTTCTTTTTTTGACATAATCTTCGTCATTTTATTGAGATAAAAGGGAACAGAAAATCGAAAACGGATAATTTCACCTAAATTTCAATTTATTTCCTTAATTTCCGTAATTTTATCGAGATAAGATCGAAAAAAGGGAACGACAAATGATAATTTCACCTAAATTTCAATATTTTCCTCTATTTCACCTTAACTTTCGTCAAATCATCGAGATTAGATCGAATAAAGCAACTAACACGGATAATTTTAGAGAAATTTCAATTTTTTTTCCTCTATTTTGGCTTAATTTTCGTCTTTTAATCGAGATATCATCGAAAAAAGCAGCGAAAACGGATAAAATTAGCAAAGTTTCAATTTCTTTCCTGATATTTTGCCTTAATTCTCGTTATTTTAAAGAGATATAATCGAAAAGAGGATCAAAAAAACGGATAATTTCACCGAAATTTCATTTTTTTTCTGTATTTTCCCTTAGTTATCGTCTTTTAACCGAGATATAATCGAAAAATGCAACGACATTGCATTATTATAGCGAAAATTTCAATTGTTTCCTCTATTTTGCCTTGATTTTCGTCATTTTATCGAGATATGATCGAGTAAAAGATTGAAAACAGATAATTTCACCTAAATTTCAATCTTCTCCCTCTTTTTTTGACATAATCTTCGTCATTATATTGAGATAAAAGGGATCAGAAAATCGAAAATGGATAATTTCACCTAAATTTCAATTTATTTCCTTAATTTTCGTCATTTTATCGAGACATGATCTAAAATTAGGAACTAAAAAGGATAATTTTAGCGAAATTTTAATTTTTTCCTATATTTTGCCCTTATTTTCGTCATTTTACCGGCTTATGATCGAAAAAAGTACAAAAATTATGATTTCACCGAAATTTCAATTTATTAACTATTTTTCCTTAATCATCGAAAAAAAGCAGCAAAAACAGATAATTTTAACGAAAATTTAATATTTTCCTCTATTTTCCCTTAATTTTCGTCATTTATTCAAGATATTATCAAAAAATACAGCTTAAAAGAATAATATTAGCGAGATTTCAATTTTTTTGCCTTTAGTTTCGACATTTTTTCGAGATAAGATTGAATAAAGCACCGAAAACGGATTATTTCACCGAAATTTCAATGTTTTTACTCAATTTTACCTTTATTTGCGTCATTTCATCAAGTTATGATCGAAAAATACAGCGAAAAAGAATAATATTAGCGAAATTTCAATTTTTTCCATCAATTTTACTTAATTTTTAGAAATTTTAGTGATATGATCGAAAAAAGCATTTGACATTGGTTGATTTTAGCGAAAATATCTATTTTTTTCCTCTATTTTGCCTTAATTTTCATAAATTTATCAAGATATGATCGAAGGAAAGCAATGAAAACGGATAATATTAGCGAGATTTCAATGTGTTTTCTCTATTTTTCCTTAATTTTCGTCAAAACATCGGGTTATGATTCAAAAATGCTGCTAAAACGGATAATTTTAGCGAATTTCAATTTTTATTCTATTTTACATTAATTTGTTTCATTTTATAGAGATATGATCGAAAAAAGCATCGATAGCGTATAATTTTAGCGAAATTTCAATTGTTTTCTCCTTTTTTGCTCTTATTTTCGTCATTTTAACGGGTTATGATTGAAAAAAATTGCACAAAAATAAGAATTTCACCGAAATTCAAATATTTTCATCTTTTTGCCTCATTTTCGTCATTTTATCATGATATGATCGAAAAAATGCAGCGATAACGGATAATTTTATCGAAAATTTCAACTTTTTTCCTCAATTTTGCCTTAATTTTAGCCTTTAAGGCGAGATATGATCGAAAAAAAAATTAAAAAGGATATTTTAGTGAAATTCAATTTTTTCCCTTTTTGCTCTTATGTTCGTAATTTTATCGTGCTATGATCGAAAAAGTATAATTTTAGCGAAATTTCAATTTTTTCCTCTATTTTGCTCTTATTTTCGTCATTTTACCGGGATATGATCATAAAATTACAAAAATTATGATTTCACCGAAATTTCAATTTTTTCAACTATTTTTCCTTAATTTCCGTCATTTTATCGAGATAAGATCGAAAAAAGTGAACGATAAATCATAATTTGACCTATATTTCAATTTTTTCCTCTATTTCGCCTGACTTTTCGTCAAATCATCGAGATTTGATCGAATAATGCAACTAACACGTATAATTTTAGAGAAATTTTAATTGTTTTCCCCTTTTTTGCTCTTATTTTCGTTATTTTTAACGGGTTATGATAAAAAAAATTACAGAAAATTAAAATTTCACCAAAATTCAAATATTTTCCACTTTTTTCCATATTTTCGTCATTTTATCAAGATATGATCCAAAATTCAGAGAAAACGGATAATATCACCGAAATTTCAATTTTTTTTCATTTTTATCCTTATATTCGTCATTGTATCAAGATATGATCGAATAAAGCAACGAAAACAGATAATTTTAGCGAAATTTCAATTTTATCGTATTTTTTGCCTTTATTTTCATCATTTTATCGAGATCTGATCGAAAGGAGGATCAAAAAAACGAATAATTTCACCGAAATTTAATTTTATGGCCTGTATTTTCCCTGAATTATTGTCTTTTAATAGAGACATAATCGAAAAAAGCAACGACATTGCATTATTTTAGCGAAAATTTCAATTTCTTCCTCTATTTTGCCTTAATTTTCGTCATTTTATCGAGATATGATCGAGAAAAAAATTGGAAACGGATAATTTCACCTAAATTTCAATTTTCTTCCTTTTTTTTACATAATCTTCGTCATTTAATCAAGATATTATTGAAAAAATTGACGTAAAAGAATAATATTAGCGAAATTTCAATTTTTTTGCTATTATTTTGCCTTAAGTTTCGACATTTTATCGAGATAAGATCGAATAAAGCAACGAAAAGGGATAATTTCACCGAAATGTCTATTTTTTTCCTCCATTTTTCCTTAATTTGCGTCCTTTCATCAAGGTATGATTGTAAAATGCAGCGAAGAAAAATAATATTCCGGCATATGATCGAAAAAAGTAGGAAAAAATGATGATTTCATTGAATTTTCAAATTTTTTTCACTATTTTGTCTTTATTTTCATCATTAAATGGAGATATGATCGAATAAAGCAACGAAAACGGATAATTTTAGAAACATTTGAATGTTTTTTCTCTAATTTTCCTTATTTTTCCTCATTTTATAGAGAATTGATTGAAAAAAGCAACTGAAAATTTATGATTTAACCGACATTTCAATTTATACCTCATTTTTGCCCTTATTTTTGTCATTTTATCGAGATGTGATCGAAAATAGCAGCGAAAACGGATATTTTCACCTAAATTGCAATTTATTTCGTTAATTTTCGTAATTTTATCGAGATATGATCGAAATGAGGATCGAAAACGGATAATTTATCCAATTTTCACATTTTTCCTATATTTTAACGTAATTTCCGTCATTTTATCGAGATATCATCGAAAAAGAGCAGCGAAAACGGATAATATTAGCGAAATTTTAATTTATTCCACTATTTTGCCTTAATTTTCGTAATTTCATCAAGATATTATCGAAAAAAGCGACGTAAAAGAATAATATTAGCGAATTTTCAATTTTTTGCCATTATTTTGCCTTAAGTTTCGACATTTTGTCGAGATAAGATCGAATAAAGCAACGAGAACGGATAATTTCACCGAAAGTTCAATTTTTTTCCTCAATTTTTCCTTAATTT
Organism: Sympetrum striolatum; assembly: GCA_947579665.1. Taxonomy (NCBI): domain Eukaryota; kingdom Metazoa; phylum Arthropoda; class Insecta; order Odonata; family Libellulidae; genus Sympetrum; species Sympetrum striolatum. The sequence continues at coordinate 216,877 of OX388345.1, read as the reverse complement.
GCGTCATTTCATCAAGGTATGATCGTAATATGCAGCGAAGAAGAATAATATTAGCGAAATTTTAATTTTTTTTCTATTTTACCTTAATTTGTTTCATTTTATAGAGATATGATCGAAAAAGCAACGAAAACGGATAATTTTAGCGGAATTTTAATTTTATCGTATTTTTTGCCTTTATTTTCATAATTTTATCGAGATCTGATCGAAAAGATGATAAAAAACACGGAGAATTTCATCGAAATTTCATTTTTTTTCCTGCATTTTCCCTTAATTATCGTCTTTTAATCGAGATATAATAGAAAAAAGCAACGACATTGCATTATTATAGCGAAAATTTCAATTTTTTCCTCTATTTTGCCTTACTTTGCGTCATTTTATCGAGATATGATGGAGAAAAAGATAGAAAATGGATAATTTCACCTAAATTTCAATTTTCTTCCTTTTTTTTGACATAATCTTCGTCATCATATTGAGATAAAAGGGAACAGACAATCGAAAACAGATAATTTCACCGAAATATTAATTTTTTTCCGTTATTTTTCCTTAAGTTTCGTAATTTTATCGTGCTATGATCGAAAAAGTATAATTTTAGCGAAATTTCAATTTTTTTCATTTTTTTATCCTTATATTCGTCATTGTATCAAGAAATGATCGAATAAAGCAACGAAAACAGATAATTTTAGAGAAATTTCAATTTTATCGTATTTTTTGCCTTTATTTTCATCATTTTATCGAGATCTGATCGAAAAGAGGATCAAAAAAACGGAGAATTTCATCAAAATTTCATTTCTTTCCTGTATTTTCCCTTAATTATCGTCTTTTAATCGAAATATAATCCAAAAAGGTCGGGACAATGCATTATTATAGCGAAAATTTCAATTTTTTCCATCAATTTTACTTAATTTTCAGAAATTTTAGAGATATGATCGAAAAAAGCATTTGAAATTGGTTGATTTTAGCGAAAATTTTTTTTTTTTTTATCTATTTTGCCTTAATTTTCTTAATTTTATCAAGATATGATCGAAGAAAATCAATGAAAACGGATAATTTTAGCGAGATTTCAATTTTTTCCTCAATATTGCCGTAATTATCGTCATTTTATTGTGATTTCATCGAAAAAAGCAATGAAAACGGATAATATTAGCAAACTTTCTTTTTTTTCATAACTTTGCCTAAATAAACCTCATTTTACCGGGACAGGATTTAAAAAGTAGGAAAAAGTTATAATTTTACCTAAATTTTACATTATTTCCTCTTTTTTGCCTTAATTTTCGTCATTTTATCGTGATATGAGCAAAAAGAGGAACTAAAACGAACACTTGCACCTAAATTTCAATTTTTTACCTCTATTTTGCCTTTATTTTCGTAATCTTATCGTAATATGATAGAAAAGAGGATCGAGTACCAATAATTTCAGCATAATTTGAAATTTTTTACTCTATTTTGCCGTAATTTTCGTCATTTCATTGAGATATCATCGAAAAAAGCATCGAAAATGGATAATTTTACCGAAATTTTAAATTTATTCCTCTATTTTGCCTTCATTTTCGTCATGTTATCGAGATATGATCGAAAATGGGAACAAAATAGAATAATTTTAGCAAAATTTCAATTTTTTTGCCATTATTTTGCCTTAAGTTTCGACATTTTATCGAGATAAGATCGAATAAAGCAACGAAAAGGGATAATTTCACCGAAATGTCTATTTTTTTCCTCCATTTTTCCTTAATTTGCGTCCTTTCATCAAGGTATGATTGTAAAATGCAGCGAAGAAAAATAATATTCCGGCATATGATCGAAAAAAGTAGGAAAAAATGATGATTTCATTGAATTTTCAAATTTTTTTCACTATTTTGTCTTTATTTTCATCATTAAATGGAGATATGATCGAATAAAGCAACGAAAACGGATAATTTTAGAAACATTTGAATGTTTTTTATCGAGATAAGATCGAATAAAGCAACGAAAACGGATAATTTCACCGAAATTTCAATTTGTTTCCTCAGGTTTTCCTTAATTGGCGTCATTTCATCAAGGAATGATCGTACGATGCAGCGAAGAAGAATAATATTAGCGAAATTTTAATTTTTTTTCTATTTTACCTTAATTTTTTTCATTTTATAGAGATATGATCGAAAAAAGCAAAGAAAACGTATAATTTTAGCGAAATTTCAATTGTTTTCCCCTTTTTTGCTCTTATTTTCGTCATTTTATCAAGATATGATCCAAAAAAGGAGAGAAAACGGATAATATCTCCGAAATTTCAATTTTCGTCATTTTATTGAGATATCATCGCAAAAAGCATCGAAAATGGATAATTTTACCGAAATTTTAAATTTATTCCTCTATTTCGCTTGAATTTCGTCAAATCATCGAGATTTGATCGAATAAAGCAACTAACTAGGATAATTTCACCGAAATTCAAATATTTTCCTCTTTTTGCCTTATTTTCGTCATTATATCAAGATATGATCCAAAAAAGGAGAGAAAACGGATAATTTCTCCGAAATTTAATTTTTTTTCCAGTATTTTCCCCTAATTATCGTCTTTTAATCGAGATATCATCGAAAAAAGCAGCGAAAACGGATAATATAAGCAAAGTTTCAATTTTTTTCCTATTATTTTCCCTGTTTTTTTCACCCCCCTTCTCTGTGGGTGTTTTCCCGTAACGTGGGTTTTTCTTTAGCAACCTTCAGTTGCAAAGATTTTTCCCCACAATCTACTCTGTCTTTTGTTTTAATTTAATTTATAATTATTCATATTATGACGACATACGAGGTTAGGTGGAAGAGAGGCCCACTTGGGCCTAACCTCGCCAATAAAGGGTCAAATAAATAAATAAATAAATTAAATCTCGTTATTTTATAGAGATATAATCGAAAAGAGGATCAAAAAACGGATAATTTCACCGAAATTTCATTTTTTTCCCTGTATTTTCCCTTAATTATCGTCTTTTAATCGAGATATAATCGAAAAAAGCAACGACATTGCATTATTTTAGCGAAAATTTCAATTTTTTCCTCTATTTTGCCTAAATTTTCGTCATTTTATCGAGATATGATCGAGTAAAAGATTGAAAACGGATAATTTCACCTAAATTTCAATTTTCTTCCTCTTTTTTTGACATAATCTTCGTCATTTTATTGAGATAAAAAGGGAACAGAAAATCGAAAACGGATAATTTCACCTAAATTTCAATTTATTTCCTTAATTTTCGTCATTTTATCGAGACATGATCGAAAATTAGGAACTAAAAAGGATAATTTTAGCGAAATTTTAATATTTTCCTATATTTGGCCCTTATTTTCGTCATTTTACCGGCATATGATCGAAAAAAGTACAAAAATTATGATTTCACCGAAATTTCAATTCTTTCAGCTATTTTTCCTTAATTTCCGTCATTTTATCGAGATAAGATCGAAAAAAGTGAACGATAAATGATAAATTCACCTATATTGCAATTTTTTCCTCTATTTCTATATTCTATTATTCTACACTTTTGTAAAAATTTCAATATTTTTCTTCTTTTTTGAATAAATTTTCGTAATTTTATCGAGATATAATCGAAAAATAGGAACGAAAAAGGATAATTTTAGCGAAATTTCAATTCTTTTCACATTTTTTGCTCTTATTTTCGTCATTTTAATGGGTTATGATAAAAAAAATTACAGAAAATTAAAATTTCACCGAATTTCAAATATTTTCCTCTTTTTGCCTTATTTTCGTCATTTTATCAAGAAATGATCCAAAAAAGCAGAGAAAATAAGAATATCACCGAAATTTCAATTTTTTTCATTTTTTTATCCTTATATTCGTCATTGTATCAAGAAATGATCGAATAAAGCAACGAAAACAGATAATTTTAGAGAAATTTCAATTTTATCGTATTTTTTGCCTTTATTTTCATCATTTTATCGAGATCTGATCGAAAAGAGGATCAAAAAAACCGGAGAATTTCATCAAAATTTCATTTTTTTCCTGTATTTTCCCTTAATTATCGTCTTTTAATCGAAATATAATCGAAAAAGGTCGGGACATTGCATTATTATAGCGAAAATTTCAATTTTCTTCCTCTTTTTTTGACATAATCTTCGTCATTTTATTGAGATAAAAGGGAACAGAAAATCGAAAACGGATAATTTCACCTAAATTTCAATTTATTTCCTTAATTTTCGTCATTTTATCGAGACATGATCGGTAAATGCAGCGAAAACGGATAATTCCACCAAAATTTTAATTTTTATCCTATATTTTTCCTTAATTATCGTCATTTTATGGAGATATGATCGATAAAATGAACGAAAACGGATATTTTTAGCGAAATTTTAATTTTTTCCTCTATTTTGCCTTAATTTTCGTAATTTTACCAAGATATGATCGAAGAAAAGCAATGAAAACGGATAATTTTAGCGAATTTCAATTTTCATTCTATTTTACGTTAATTTTTTTCATTTTATAGAGATATGATCGAGAAAAGCAACGAAAGCGTATAATTTTAGCGAAATTTCAATTGTTTTCTCCTTTTTTGCACTTATTTTCGTCATTTTAACGGGTTATGAATGAAAAAAATTGCACAAAAATAAGCATTTCACCGAAATTCAAATATTTTCCTCTTTTTGCCTTATTTTCGTCATTTTATCATGATATGATCGAAAAAATGCAGCGATAACGGATAAATTTAGCGAAAATTTCAATGTTTTTCCTCAATTTTGCCTTAATTTTAGCCTTTAAGGCGAGATATGATCGAAAAAAAATTTAAAAAGGATATCTTAGAGAAATTTCAATTTTTTTCCTCTATTTTGCTCTTATTTTCGTCATTTTACCGGGATATGATCATAAAAGTACAAAAGTTATGATTTCACCGAAATTTCAATTTTTTCAGCTATTTTTCCTTAATTTCCGTCATTTTATCGAGATAAGATCGAAAAAAGTGAACGATAAATCATAATTTGACCTATATTTCAATTATTTCCTCTATTTCGCCTGACTTTTCATCAAAACATCGAGATTTGATCGAATAAAGCAACTACTACGAATAACTTTAGCGAAATTTCAATTTTTTCCTCAATATTGCCTTAATTATCGTCATTTAATCGAGATAAGATCGAAAAAAGGGAACGATAAATGATAATTTCACCTAAATTTCAATAATTTCACCTTTTTCACCGTAACTTTCGTCAAATCATCGATATTTGATCGAATAAAGCAACTAACATGGATAATATTAGCAAAGATTCAATTTTTTTCCTATAATTTTTAATTTTATTTAATTTTTTATTTATAATTTTTAATTTTAACGAAAATTTAATTTTTTCCTCTATTTTGCCTTAATTTTCGTCATTTCATCATGATATTATCGAAAAATGCAGCTAAAAGGAATAATATTAGCGAGATTTCAATTTTTTTGCCATTATTTTGCCTTAAGTTTCGACATTTTGTCGAGATAAGATCGAATAAAGCACCGAAAACGGATTATTTCACCGAAATTTCAATGTTTTTACTCAATTTTATCTTTATTTGCGTCATTTCATCAAGGTATGATTGAAAAATACAGCGAAAAAGAATAATATTAGCGAAATTTCAATTTTTTCCATCAATTTTACTTAATTTTCAGAAATTTTAAGGATATGATCGAAAAAAGCATTTGCCATTGGTTGATTATAGCGAAAATATCTATTTTTTTCCTCTATTTTCCTAAATTTTCATAAATTTATCAAGATATGATCGAAGAAAAGCAATGAAAACGGATAGTTTTAGCGAAAGTTCAATTTATTTTCTCTATTTTGCCTTAATTTTCGTCAGAACATCGGGTTATGATTCAAAAATGCTGCTAAAACGGATAATTTTAGCAAATTTCAATTTTTATTCTATTTTACCTTAATTTTTTCCATTTTATAGAGATATGATCCAAAAAAGCAACGAAAGCGTATAATTTTAGCGAAATTTCAATTGTTTTCTCCTTTTTGGATCTTATTTTTGTCATTTTAACGGGTTATGATTGAAAAAACTTGCACAAAAATAAGAATTTCACCGAAATTCAAATATTTTCCTCTTTTGGCCTTATTTTCGTCATTTTATCATGATATGATCGAAAAAATGCAGTGATAACGGATAATTTTAGCAAAAATTTCAATTTTCTTCCTCAATTTTGCCTAAATTTTAGCCTTTAAGGCGAGATATGATCGAAAAAAAAAATTAAAAAGGATATTTTAGTGAAATTCCAACTTTTTCCCTTTTCTGCTATTATGTTCGTCATTTTATTGAGATATGATCCAAAAAAGCAGGGAAAACGGATAATTTCACCGAAATATTAATTTTTTTCCCTTATTTTTCCTTAAGTTTCGTAATTTTATCGTGCTATGATCGAAAAAGTATAATTTTAGCGAAATTTCAATTTTTTTCATTTTTTTATCCTTATATTCGTCATTGTATCAAGAAATGATCGAATAAAGCAACGAAAACAGATAATTTTAGAGAAATTTCAATTTTATCGTATTTTTTGCCTTTATTTTCATCATTTTATCGAGATCTGATCGAAAAGAGGATCAAAAAAACGGAGAATTTCATCAAAATTTCATTTCTTTCCTGTATTTTCCCTTAATTATCGTCTTTTAATCGAAATATATTATCCAAAAAGGTCGGGACATTGCATTATTATAGCGAAAATTTCAATTTTTTCCATCAATTTTACTTAATTTTCAGAAATTTTAGAGATATGATCGAAAAAAGCATTTGAAATTGGTTGATTTTAGCGAAAATTTCTATTTTTTTTATCTATTTTGCCTTAATTTTCTTAATTTTATCAAGATATGCTCGAAGAAAATCAATGAAAACGGATAATTTTAGCGAGATTTCAATTTTTTCCTCAATATTGCCTTAATTATCGTCATTTTATTGTGTTTTCATCGAAAAAAGCAATGAAAACGGATAATATTAGCAAACTTTCTTTTTTTTCATAACTTTGCCTAAATAAACCTCATTTTATCGGGACACGATTTAAAAAGTAGGAAAAAGTTATAATTTTACCTAAATTTTACATTATTTCCTCTTTTTTGCCTTAATTTTCGTCATTTTATCGTGATATGAGCAAAAAGAGGAACTAAAACACACACTTGCACCTAAATTTCAATTTTTTACCTCTATTTTGCCTTTATTTTCGTAATCTTATCGTAATATGATAGAAAAGAGGATCGAGTACCAATAATTTCAGCATAATTTGAAATTTTTTACTCTATTTTGCCGTAATTTTCGACATTTTATTGAGATATCATCGAAAAAAGCATCGAAAATGGATAATTTTACCGAAATTTTAAATTTATTCCTCTATTTTGCATTCATTTTCGTCATGTTATCGAGATATGATCGAAAATGGGAACAAAATAGAATAATTTTAGCGAAATTTCAATTTTTTTGCCATTATTTTGCCTTAAGTTTCGACATTTTGTCGAGATAAGATCGAATAAAGCAACGAAAACGGATAATTTCACCGAAATTTCAATTTTTTTCCTCAGGTTTTCCTTAATTGGCGTCATTTCATCAAGGAATGATCGTACGATGCAGCGAAGAAGAATAATATTAGCGAAATTTTAATTTTTTTTCTATTTTACCTTATTTTTTTCATTTTATAGAGATATGATCGAAAAAAGCAAAGAAAACGTATAATTTTAGCGAAATTTCAATTGTTTTCCCCTTTTTTGCTCTTATTTTCGTCATTTTAACGGGTTATGATAAAAAAAATTACAGAAAATTAAAATTTCACCAAAATTTAAATATTTTCCTCTTTTTGCCTTATTTTCGTCATTTTATCAAGATATGATCCAAAAAAGGAGAGAAAACGGATAATATCACCGAAATTTCAATTTTTGTCATTTTATTGAGATATCATCGCAAAAAGCATCGAAAATGGATAATTTTACCGAAATTTTAAATTTATTCCTCTATTTCGCTTGAATTTCGTCAAATCATCGAGATTTGATCGAATAAAGCAACTAACTAGGATAATTTCACCGAAATTCAAATATTTTCCTCTTTTTGCCTTATTTTCGTCATTGTATCAAGATATGATCCAAAAAAGGAGAGAAAACGGATAATTTCTCCGAAATTTAATTTTTTTTCCAGTATTTTCCCCTAATTATCGTCTTTTAATCGAGATATCATCGAAAAAAGCAGCGAAAACGGATAATATAAGCAAAGTTTCAATTTTTTTCCTATTATTTTGCCTTAAATCTCGTTATTTTATAGAGATATAATCGAAAAGAGGATCAAAAAACGGATAATTTCACCGAAATTTCATTTTTTTCCCTGTATTTTCCCTTAATTATCGTCTTTTAATCGAGATATAATCGAAAAAAGCAACGACATTGCATTATTTTAGCGAAAATTTCAATTTTTTCCTCTATTTTGCCTTAATTTTCGTCATTTTATCGAGATATGATCGAGTAAAAGATTGAAAACGGATAATTTCACCTAAATTTCAATTTTCTTCCTCTTTTTTTGACATAATCTTCGTCATTTTATTGAGATAAAAAGGGAACAGAAAATCGAAAACGGATAATTTCACCTAAATTTCAATTTATTTCCTTAATTTTCGTCATTTTATCGAGACATGATCGAAAATTAGGAACTAAAAAGGATAATTTTAGCGAAATTTTAATTTTTTCCAATATTTGGCCCTTATTTTCGTCATTTTACCGGCATATGATCGAAAAAAGTACAAAAATTATGATTTCACCGAAATTTCAATTCTTTCAGCTATTTTTCCTTAATTTCCGTCATTTTATCGAGATAAGATCGAAAAAAGTGAACGATAAATGATAAATTCACCTATATTGCAATTTTTTCCTCTATTTCTATATTCTATTATTCTACACTTTTGTAAAAATTTCAATATTTTTCTTCTTTTTTGAATAAATTTTCGTAATTTTATCGAGATATAATCGAAAAATAGGAACGAAAAAGGATAATTTTAGCGAAATTTCAATTCTTTTCACATTTTTTGCTCTTATTTTCGTCATTTTAATGGGTTATGATAAAAAAAATTACAGAAAATTAAAATTTCACCGAAATTCAAATATTTTCCTCTTTTTGCCTTATTTTCGTCATTTTATCAAGAAATGATCCAAAAAAGCAGAGAAAATAAGAATATCACCGAAATTTCAATTTTTTTCATTTTTTTATCCTTATATTCGTCATTGTATCAAGAAATGATCGAATAAAGCAACGAAAACAGATAATTTTAGAGAAATTTCAATTTTATCGTATTTTTTGCCTTTATTTTCATCATTTTATCGAGATCTGATCGAAAAGAGGATCAAAAAAACCGGAGAATTTCATCAAAATTTCATTTTTTTCCTGTATTTTCCCTTAATTATCGTCTTTTAATCGAAATATAATCGAAAAAGGTCGGGACATTGCATTATTATAGCGAAAATTTCAATTTTTTCCTCTATTTTGCCTTAATTTTCGTCATTTTATCGAGATGTGATATAGAAAAAGATTGAAAACGGATAATTTCACCTAAATTTCAATTTTCTTCCTCTTTTTTTGACATAATCTTCGTCATTTTATTGAGATAAAAGGGAACAGAAAATCGAAAACGGATAATTTCACCTAAATTTCAATTTATTTCCTTAATTTTCGTCATTTTATCGAGACATGATCGGTAAATGCAGCGAAACCGGATAATTCCACCAAAATTTTAATTTTTATCCTATATTTTTCCTTAATTATCGTCATTTTATGGAGATATGATCGATAAAATGAACGAAAACGGATATTTTTAGCGAAATTTTAATTTTTTCCTCTATTTTGCCTTAATTTTCGTAATTTTACCAAGATATGATCGAAGAAAAGCAATGAAAACGGATAATTTTAGCGAATTTCAATTTTTATTCTATTTTACGTTAATTTTTTTCATTTTATAGAGATATGATCGAGAAAAGCAACGAAAGCGTATAATTTTAGCGAAATTTCAATTGTTTTCTCCTTTTTTGCACTTATTTTCGTCATTTTAACGGGTTATGAATGAAAAAAATTGCACAAAAATAAGCATTTCACCGAAATTCAAATATTTTCCTCTTTTTGCCTTATTTTCGTCATTTTATCATGATATGATCGAAAAAATGCAGCGATAACGGATAAATTTAGCGAAAATTTCAATGTTTTTCCTCAATTTTGCCTTAATTTTAGCCTTTAAGGCGAGATATGATCGAAAAAAAATTTAAAAAGGATATCTTAGAGAAATTTCAATTTTTTTCCTCTATTTTGCTCTTATTTTCGTCATTTTACCGGGATATGATCATAAAAGTACAAAAGTTATGATTTCACCGAAATTTCAATTTTTTCAGCTATTTTTCCTTAATTTCCGTCATTTTATCGAGATAAGATCGAAAAAAGTGAACGATAAATCATAATTTGACCTATATTTCAATTATTTCCTCTATTTCGCCTGACTTTTCATCAAAACATCGAGATTTGATCGAATAAAGCAACTACTACGAATAACTTTAGCGAAATTTCAATTTTTTCCTCAATATTGCCTTAATTATCGTCATTTAATCGAGATAAGATCGAAAAAATGGAACGATAAATGATAATTTCACCTAAATTTCAATAATTTCACCTTTTTCACCGTAACTTTCGTCAAATCATCGATATTTGATCGAATAAAGCAACTAACATGGATAATATTAGCAAAGATTCAATTTTTTTCCTATAATTTTTAATTTTATTTATTTTTAATTTATAATTTTTAATTTTAACGAAAATTTAATTTTTTCCTCTATTTTGCCTTAATTTTCGTCATTTCATCATGATATTATCGAAAAATGCAGCTAAAAGGAATAATATTAGCGAGATTTCAATTTTTTTGCCATTATTTTGCCTTAAGTTTCGACATTTTGTCGAGATAAGATCGAATAAAGCACCGAAAACGGATTATTTCACCGAAATTTCAATGTTTTTACTCAATTTTATCTTTATTTGCGTCATTTCATCAAGGTATGATTGAAAAATACAGCGAAAAAGAATAATATTAGCGAAATTTCAATTTTTTCCATCAATTTTACTTTATTTTCAGAAATTTTAAGGATATGATCGAAAAAAGCATTTGCCATTGGTTGATTATAGCGAAAATATCTATTTTTTTCCTCTATTTTCCTAAATTTTCATAAATTTATCAAGATATGATCGAAGAAAAGCAATGAAAACGGATAGTTTTAGCGAAAGTTCAATTTATTTTCTCTATTTTGCCTTAATTTTCGTCAGAACATCGGGTTATGATTCAAAAATGCTGCTAAAACGGATAATTTTAGCGAATTTCAATTTTTATTCTATTTTACCTTAATTTTTTCCATTTTATAGAGATATGATCCAAAAAAGCAACGAAAGCGTATAATTTTAGCGAAATTTCAATTGTTTTCTCCTTTTTGGATCTTATTTTTGTCATTTTAACGGGTTATGATTGAAAAAACTTGCACAAAAATAAGAATTTCACCGAAATTCAAATATTTTCCTCTTTTGGCCTTATTTTCGTCATTTTATCATGATATGATCGAAAAAATGCAGTCATAACGGATAATTTTAGCAAAAATTTCAATTTTCTTCCTCAATTTTGCCTAAATTTTAGCCTTTAAGGCGAGATATGATCGAAAAAAAAAATTAAAAAGGATATTTTAGTGAAATTCCAACTTTTTCCCTTTTCTGCTATTATGTTCGTCATTTTATTGAGATATGATCCAAAAAAGCAGGGAAAACGGATAATTTCACCGAAATATTAATTTTTTTCCCTTATTTTTCCTTATGTTTCGTAATTTTATCGTGCTATGATCGATAAAGTATAATTTTAGCGAAATTTCAATTTTTTTCATTTTTTTATCCTTATATTCGTCATTGTATCAAGAAATGATCGAATAAAGCAACGAAAACAGATAATTTTAGAGCAATTTCAATTTTATCGTATTTTTTCCCTTTATTTTCATCATTTTATCGAGATCTGATCGAAAAGAGGATCAAAAAAACGGAGAATTTCATCAAAATTTCAATTCTTTCCTGTATTTTCCCTTAATTATCGTCTTTTAATCGAAATATAATCCAAAAAGGTCGGGACATTGCATTATTATAGCGAAAATTTCAATTTTTTCCATCAATTTTACTTAATTTTCAGAAATTTTAGAGATATGATCGAAAAAAGCATTTGAAATTGGTTGATTTTAGCGAAAATTTCTATTTTTTTATCTATTTTGCCTTAATTTTCTTAATTTTATCAAGATATGATCGAAGAAAATCAATGAAAACGGATAATTTTAGCGAGATTTCAATTTTTTCCTCAATATTGCCTTAATTATCGTTATTTTATTGTGATTTCATCGAAAAAAGCAATGAAAACGGATAATATTAGCAAACTTTCTTTTTTTTCATAACTTTGCCTAAATAAACCTCATTTTATCGGGACACGATTTAAAAAGTAGGAAAGAGTTATAATTTTACCTACATTTTATATTATTTCCTCTTTTTTGCCTTAATTTTCGTCATTTTATCGTGATATGATCAAAAAGAGGAACTAAAACGAACACTTGCACCTAAATTTAAATTTTTTACCTCTTTTTTGCCTTTATTTTCGTAATCTTATCGTAATATGATAGAAAAGAGGATCGAGTACCAATAATTTCAGCATAATTTGAAATTTTTTACTCTATTTTGCCGTAATTTTCGTCATTTTATTGAGATATCATCGAAAAAAGCATCGAAAATGGATAATTTTACCGAAATTTTAAATTTATTCCTCTATTTTGCCTTCATTATCGTCATGTTATCGAGATATGATCGAAAATGGGAACAAAATAGAATAATTTTAGCGAAATTTCAATTTTTTTGCCATTATTTTGCCTTAAGTTTCGACATTTTGTCGAGATAAGATCGAATAAAGCAACGAAAACGGATAATTTCACCGAAATTTCAATTTTTTTCCTCAGGTTTTCCTTAATTGGCGTCATTTCATCAAGGAATGATCGTACGATGCAGCGAAGAAGAATAATATTAGCGAAATTTTAATTTTTTTTCTATTTTACCTTAATTTTTTTCATTTTATAGAGATATGATCGAAAAAAGCAAAGAAAACGTATAATTTTAGCGAAATTTCAATTGTTTTCCCCTTTTTTGCTCTTATTTTCGTCATTTTACCGGGTTATGATAAAAAAAATTACAGAAAATTAAAATTTCACCAAAATTTAAATATTTTCCTCTTTTTGCCTTATTTTCGTCATTTTATCAAGATATGATCCAAAAAAGGAGAGAAAACGGATAATATCTCCGAAATTTCTTTTTTCGTCATTTCATTGAGATATCATCGCAAAAAGCATCGAAAATGGATAATTTTACCGAAATTTTAAATTTATTCCTCTATTTCGCTTGAATTTTCGTCCAATCATCGAGATTTGATCGAATAAAGCAACTAACTAGGATAATTTCACCGAAATTCAAATATTTTCCTCTTTTTGCCTTATTTTCGTCATTATATCAAGATATGATCCAAAAAAGGAGAGAAAACGGATAATTTCTCCGAAATTTAATTTTTTTTCCAGTATTTTCCCCTAATTATCGTCTTTTAATCGAGATATCATCGAAAAAAGCAGCAAAAACGGATAATATAAGCAAAGTTTCAATTTTTTTCCTATTATTTTGCCTTAAATCTCGTTATTTTATAGAGATATAATCGAAAAGAGGATCAAAAAACGGATAATTTCACCGAAATTTCATTTTTTTCCCTGTATTTTCCCTTAATTATCGTCTTTTAATCGAGATATAATCGAAAAAAGCAACGACATTGCATTATTTTAGCGAAAATTTCAATTTTTTCCTCTATTTTGCCTTAATTTTCGTCATTTCATCGAGATATGATCGAGTAAAAGATTGAAAACGGATAATTTCACCTAAATTTCAATTTTCTTCCTCTTTTTTTGACATAATCTTCGTCATTTTATTGAGATAAAAAGGGAACAGAAAATCGAAAACGGATAATTTCACCTAAATTTCAATTTATTTCCTTAATTTTCGTCATTTTATCGAGACATGATCGAAAATTAGGAACTAAATAGGATAATTTTAGCGCAATTTTAATTTTTTCCTATATTTGGCCCTTATTTTCGTCATTTTACCGGCATATGATCGAAAAAAGTACAAAAATTATGATTTCACCGAAATTTCAATTCTTTCAGCTATTTTTCCTTAATTTCCGTCATTTTATCGAGATAAGATCGAAAAAAGTGAACGATAAATGATAAATTCATCTATATTGCAATTTTTTCCTCTATTTCTATATTCTATTATTCTACACTTTTATAAAAATTTCAATATTTTTCTTCTTTTTTGAATAAATTTTCGTAATTTTATCGAGATATAATCGAAAAATAGGAACGAAAAAGGATAATTTTAGCGAAATTTCAATTCTTTTCACATTTTTTGCTCTTATTTTCCTCATTTTAATGGGTTATGATAAAAAAAATTACAGAAAATTAAAATTTCACCGAAATTCAAATATTTTCCTCTTTTTGCCTTATTTTCGTCATTTTATCAAGAAATGATCCAAAAAAGCAGAGAAAATAAAAATATCACCGAAATTTCAATTTTTTTCATTTTTTTATCCTTATATTCGTCATAGTATCAAGAAATGATCGAATAAAGCAACGAAAACAGATAATTTTAGAGAAATTTCAATTTTATCGTATTTTTTGCCTTTATTTTCATCATTTTATCGAGATCTGATCGAAAAGAGGATCAAAAAAACCGGAGAATTTCATCAAAATTTCATTTTTTTCCTGTATTTTCCCTTAATTATCGTCTTTTAATCGAAATATAATCGAAAAAGGTCGGGACATTGCATTATTATAGCGAAAATTTCAATTTTTTCCTCTATTTTGCCTTAATTTTCGTCATTTTATCGAGATGTGATATAGAAAAAGATTGAAAACGGATAATTTCACCTAAATTTCAATTTTCTTCCTCTTTTTTTGACATAATCTTCGTCATTTTATTGAGATAAAAGGGAACAGAAAATCGAAAACGGATAATTTCACCTAAATTTCAATTTATTTCCTTAATTTTCGTCATTTTATCGAGACATGATCGGTAAATGCAGCGAAAACGGATAATTCCACCAAAATTTTAATTTTTATCCTATATGTTTCCTTAATTATCGTCATTTTATGGAGATATGATCGATAAAATGAACGAAAACGGATATTTTTAGCGAAATTTTGTTTTTTTCCTCTATTTTGCCTTAATTTTCGACAAATCATCGAAATATGATTCAAAAAAGCAACTAAATTTGATACTTTTATAAAAATTTCAATATTTTTCCTCTTTTATGAATAAATTTTCGTAATTTTATCGAGATATAATCGAAAAATACGAACGAAAAAGGATAATTTTAACTAAATTTTAATTTTTTCCTTTATTTTGCCCTTAATTTCATCATTTTACCGGCATATGATCGAAAAAAGGAGGAAAAATGATAATTACATCGAATTTTCAATTTTTTTTCAGTATTTTGCCTTTATTTTCATGATTAAATGGAGATAGGATCGAAAAAAGCAACGAAAACGGATAATTTTAGAAAACTTCAATGTTTTTCTTCAAATTTTCCTTATTTTTCCTCATTTTATAGAGATGTGATTGAAAAAAGCAACTGAAAATGGATGATTTAACCGAAATTTCAATTTATACCTCTTTTTTGCCCTTATTTTTGTCATTTTATCGAGATATGATCGAAAATAGCAGCGAAAACGGATATTTTCACCTATATTTTAATTTATTTCGTTAATTTTCGTAATTTTATCGAGATATGATCGAAAAGAGGATTGAGAACGGATAATTTAACCAATTTAAAAATTTTTCCTCTATTTTACCGTAATTTCCGTAATTTAATCAAGATATCATCGAAAAAAAGCAGCTAAAACGGATAATTTTAGCGAAATTTTAATTTATTCCACAATTTTGCCTTAATTTTCGTCATTTCATCAAGATATTTACGAAAAAAGCGACGTAAAAGAATAATATTAGCGAAATTTCAATTTTTTGCCATTATTTTGCCTTAAGTTTCGACATTTTGTGGAGATAAGATCGAATAAAGCAACGAAAACGGATAATTTCACGGAAATTTCAATTTTTTCCTCAATTTTTCCTTAATTTGCGTCATTTCATCAAGGAATGATCGTAAAATGCAGCGAAGAAGAATAATATTAGCGAAATTTCAATTTTTTCCATCAATTTTACTTAATTTTCAGAAATTTTAGAGATATGATCGAAAAAAGCATTTGAAATTGGTTTATTTTAGCGAAAATTTCTATTTTTTTTATCTATTTTCTTAATTTTATCAAGATATAATCGAAGAAAATCAATGAAAACGGATAATTTTAGCGAGATTTCAATTTTTTCCTCAATATTGCCTTAATTATCGTCATTTTATTGTGATTTCATCGAAAAAAGCAATGAAAACGGATAATATTAGCAAACTTTCTTTTTTTTCATAACTTTGCCTAAATAAACCTCATTTTACCGGGACACGATTTAAAAAGTAGGAAAAAGTTATAATTTTACCTAAATTTTACATTATTTCCTCTTTTTTGCCTTAATTTTCGTCATTTTATCGTGATATGAGCAAAAAGAGGAACTAAAACGAACACTTGCACCTAAATTTAAATTTTTTACCTCTTTTTTGCCTTTATTTTCGTAATCTTATCGTAATATGATAGAAAAGAGGATCGAGTACCAATAATTACAGCATAATTTGAAATTTTTTACTCTATTTTGCCGTAATTTTCGTCATTTTATTGAGATATCATCGAAAAAAGCATCGAAAATGGATAATTTTACCGAAATTTTAAATTTATTCCTCTATTTTGCCTTCATTATCGTCATGTTATCGAGATATGATCGAAAATGGGAACAAAATAGAATAATTTTAGCGAAATTTCAATTTTTTTGCCATTATTTTGCCTTAAGTTTCGACATTTTGTCGAGATAAGATCGAATAAAGCAACAAAAACGGATAATTTCACCGAAATTTCAATTTTTTTCCTCAGGTTTTCCTTAATTGGCGTCATTTCATCAAGGAATGATCGTACGATGCAGCGAAGAAGAATAATATTAGCGAAATTTTAATTTTTTTTCTATTTTACCTTAATTTTTTTCATTTTATAGAGATATGATCGAAAAAAGCAAAGAAAACGTATAATTTTAGCGAAATTTCAATTGTTTTCTCCTTTTTTGCTCTTATTTTCGTCATTTCAACGGGTTATGATAAAAAAAATTACAGAAAATTAAAATTTCACCGAAATTCAAATATTTTCCTCTTTTTGCCTTATTTTCGTCATTATATCAAGATATGATCCAAAAAAGGAGAGAAAACGGATAATATCTCCGAAATTTAATTTTTTTTCCAGTATTTTCCCCTAATTATCGTCTTTTAATCGAGATATCATCGAAAAAAGCAGCGAAAACGGATAATATAAGCAAAGTTTCAATTTTTTTCCTATTATTTTGCCTTAAATCTCGTTATTTTATAGAGATATAATCGAAAAGAGGATCAAAAAACGGATAATTTCACCGAAATTTCATTTTTTTCCCTGTATTTTCCCTTAATTATCGTCTTTTAATCGAGATATAATCGAAAAAAGCAACGACATTGCATTATTTTAGCGAAAATTTCAATTTTTTCCTCTATTTTGCCTTAATTTTCGTCATTTTATCGAGATGTGATATAGAAAAAGATTGAAATCGGATAATTTCACCTAAATTTCAATTTTCTTCCTCTTTTTTTGACATAAGCTTCGTTATTTTATTGAGATAAAAGGGAACAGAAAATCGAAAACGGATAATTTCACCTAAATTTCAATTTATTTCCTTAATTTTCGTCATTTTATCGAGACATGATCGGTAAATGCAGCGAAAACGGATAATTCCACCAAAATTTTAATTTTTATCCTATATTTTTCCTTAATTATCGTCATTTTATGGAGATATGATCGATAAAATGAACGAAAACGGATATTTTTAGCGAAATTTTAATTTTTTCCTCTATTTTGCCTTAATTTTCGACAAATCATCGAGATATGATTCAAAAAAGAAACTAAATTGGATACTTTTATAAAAATTTCAATTTTTTTCCTCTTTTTTGAATAAATTTTCGTAATTTTATCGAGATATAATCGAAAAATAGGAACGAAAAAGGATAATTTTAGCGAAATTTCAATTCTTTTCACATTTTTTGCTCTTATTTTCGTCATTTTACCGGGTTATGATAAAAAAAATTACAGAAAACTAAATTTCACCGAAATTCAAATATTTTCCTCTTTTTGCCTTATTTTCGTCATTTTATCAAGATATGATCCAAAAAAGCAGAGAAAATGGAGAATATCACCGAAATTTCAATTTTTTTCATTTTTTTATCCTTATATTCGTCATTGTATCAAGAAATGATCGAATAAAGCAACGAAAACAGATAATTTTAGAGAAATTTCAATTTTATCGTATTTTTTGCCTTTATTTTCATCATTTTATCGAGATCTGATCGAAAAGAGGATCAAAAAAACCGGAGAATTTCATCAAAATTTCATTTTTTTCCTGTATTTTCCCTTAATTATCGTCTTTTAATCGAAATATAATCGAAAAAGGTCGGGACATTGCATTATTATAGCGAAAATTTCAATTTTTTCCTCTATTTTGCCTTAATTTTCGTCATTTTATCGAGATGTGATATAGAAAAAGATTGAAAACGGATAATTTCACCTAAATTTCAATTTTCTTCCTCTTTTTTGACATAATCTTCGTCATTTTATTGAGATAAAAGGGAACAGAAAATCGAAAACGGATAATTTCACCTAAATTTCAATTTATTTCCTTAATTTTCGTCATTTTATCGAGACATGATCGGTAAATGCAGCGAAAACGGATAATTCCACCAAAATTTTAATTTTTATCCTATATTTTTCCTTAATTATCGTCATTTTATGGAGATATGATCGATAAAATGAACGAAAACGGATAATTTTAGCGAAATTTCAATTGTTTTCTCCTTTTTTGCTCTTATTTTCGTCATTTTAACGGGTTATGATTGAAAAAAATTGCACAAAAATAAGAATTTCACCGAAATTCAAATATTTTCATCTTTTTGCCTCATTTTCGTCATTTTATCATGAAATGATCGAAAAAATGCAGCGATAACGGATAATTTTATCGAAAATTTCAACTTTTTTCCTCAATTTTGCCTTAATTTTAGCCTTTAAGGCGAGATATGATCGAAAAAAAAATTAAAAAGGATATTTTAGTGAAATTCAATTTTTTCCCTTTTTGCTCTTATGTTCGTAATTTTATCGTGCTATGATCGAAAAAGTATAATTTTAGC
Source organism: Sympetrum striolatum (assembly GCA_947579665.1). Classification (NCBI taxonomy): domain Eukaryota; kingdom Metazoa; phylum Arthropoda; class Insecta; order Odonata; family Libellulidae; genus Sympetrum; species Sympetrum striolatum. The sequence continues at coordinate 197,478 of OX388345.1, read as the reverse complement.
GAAATTTCAATTTTTTCCTCTATTTTGCTCTTATTTTCGTCATTTTACCGGGATATGATCATAAAATTACAAAAATTATGATTTCACCGAAATTTCAATTTTTTCAACTATTTTTCCTTAATTTCCGTCATTTTATCGAGATAAGATCGAAAAAAGTGAACGATAAATCATAATTTGACCTATATTTCAATTTTTTCCTCTATTTCGCCTGACTTTTCGTCAAATCATCGAGATTTGATCGAATAATGCAACTAACACGTATAATTTTAGAGAAATTTTAATTGTTTTCCCCTTTTTTGCTCTTATTTTCGTTATTTTTAACGGGTTATGATAAAAAAAATTACAGAAAATTAAAATTTCACCAAAATTCAAATATTTTCCACTTTTTTCCATATTTTCGTCATTTTATCAAGATATGATCCAAAATTCAGAGAAAACGGATAATATCACCGAAATTTCAATTTTTTTCCATTTTTATCCTTATATTCGTCATTGTATCAAGATATGATCGAATAAAGCAACGAAAACAGATAATTTTAGCGAAATTTCAATTTTATCGTATTTTTTGCCTTTATTTTCATCATTTTATCGAGATCTGATCGAAAGGAGGATCAAAAAAACGAATAATTTCACCGAAATTTAATTTTATGGCCTGTATTTTCCCTGAATTATTGTCTTTTAATAGAGACATAATCGAAAAAAGCAACGACATTGCATTATTTTAGCGAAAATTTCAATTTCTTCCTCTATTTTGCCTTAATTTTCGTCATTTTATCGAGATATGATCGAGAAAAAAATTGAAAACGGATAATTTCACCTAAATTTCAATTTTCTTCCTTTTTTTTACATAATCTTCGTCATTTAATCAAGATATTATTGAAAAAATTGACGTAAAAGAATAATATTAGCGAAATTTCAATTTTTTTGCTATTATTTTGCCTTAAGTTTCGACATTTTATCGAGATAAGATCGAATAAAGCAACGAAAAGGGATAATTTCACCGAAATGTCTATTTTTTTCCTCCATTTTTCCTTAATTTGCGTCCTTTCATCAAGGTATGATTGTAAAATGCAGCGAAGAAAAATAATATTCCGGCATATGATCGAAAAAAGTAGGAAAAAATGATGATTTCATTGAATTTTCAAATTTTTTTCACTATTTTGTCTTTATTTTCATCATTAAATGGAGATATGATCGAATAAAGCAACGAAAACGGATAATTTTAGAAACATTTGAATGTTTTTTCTCTAATTTTCCTTATTTTTCCTCATTTTATAGAGAATTGATTGAAAAAAGCAACTGAAAATTTATGATTTAACCGACATTTCAATTTATACCTCATTTTTGCCCTTATTTTTGTCATTTTATCGAGATGTGATCGAAAATAGCAGCGAAAACGGATATTTTCACCTAAATTGCAATTTATTTCGTTAATTTTCGTAATTTTATCGAGATATGATCGAAATGAGGATCGAAAACGGATAATTTATCCAATTTTCACATTTTTCCTATATTTTAACGTAATTTCCGTCATTTTATCGAGATATCATCGAAAAAGAGCAGCGAAAACGGATAATATTAACGAAATTTTAATTTATTCCACTATTTTGCCTTAATTTTCGTAATTTCATCAAGATATTATCGAAAAAAGCGACGTAAAAGAATAATATTAGCGAATTTTCAATTTTTTGCCATTATTTTGCCTTAAGTTTCGACATTTTGTCGAGATAAGATCGAATAAAGCAACGAGAACGGATAATTTCACCGAAAGTTCAATTTTTTTCCTCAATTTTTCCTTAATTTGCGTCATTTCATCAAGGTATGATCGTAATATGCAGCGAAGAAGAATAATATTAGCGAAATTTCAATTGTATTCCCCTTTTTTGCTATTATTTTCGTCATTTTAACGTGTAAAGATGAAAAAAAATTACAGAAATTTAAAATTTCACCGAAATTCAAATATTTTCCTCTTTTTGCCTTATTTTCGTCATTTTATCAAGATATGATCCAAAAAGCAGAGAAAATGGATAATATCACCAAAATTTCAATTTATTCCTTTTATATGCTTATATTCCTCATTTTATCAAGAAATGATCGAATTAAGCAACGAAAACAGATAATTTTAGCGGAATTTTAATTTTATCGTATTTTTTGCCCTTATTTTCATCATTTTATCGAGATCTGATCGAAAAGATGATCAAAAAAACGGAGAATTTCACCGAAATTTCATTTTTTTTCCTGCATTTTCCCTTAATTGTCGTCTTTTAATCGAGTTAAAATAGAAAAAAGCAACGACATTGCATTATTATAGCGAAAATTTCAATTTTTTCCTCTATTTTGCCTTTATTTTCGCCACTTTATCGAGATATGATCGAGTAAAAGATTGAAAACGGATAATTTCACCTAAAATTCAATTTTCTTCCTCTTTTTTTGACATAATCTTCGTCATTTTATTGAGATAAAAGGGAACAGAAAATCGAAAACGGATAATTTCACCTAAATTTCAATTTATTTCCTTAATTTCCGTCATTTTATCGAGATAAGATCGAAAAAAGTGAACGATAAATGAAAATTTCACCTATATTTCAATTTTTTCCTCTATTTCGCCTGACTTTTCATCAAAACATCGAGATTTGATCGAATAAAGCAACTAAAACGAATAATTTTAGCGAAATTTAAATTTTTTCCTCAATATTGCCTTAATTATCGTCATTAAATCGAGATAAGATCGAAAAAAGGGAACGACAAATGATAATTTCACCTAAATTTCAATATTTTCCTCTATTTTACCTTAATTTTCGTCAAATCATGGAGATTTCATCGAATAAAGCAACTAACACGGATAATTTAAGAGAAATTTCAATTTTTTTTCCTCTATTTTAGCTTAATTTTCGTCTTTTAATCGAGATATCATCGAAAAAAGCAGCGAAAACGGATAAAATTAGCAAAGTTTCAATTTCTTTCCTGATATTTTGCCTTAATTCTCGTTATTTTATAGAGATATAATCGAAAAGAGGATCAAAAAAACGGATAATTTCACCGAAATTTCATTTTTTTCCTCTATTTTCCCTTAATTATCGTCTTTTAATCGAGATAAATCGAAAAAGCAACGACATTGCATTATTATAGCGAAAATTTCAATTTTTTCCTCTATTTTGCCTTAATATTCGTCATTCTATCGAGATATGATCGAGAAAAAGATTGAAAACGGATAATTTCACCTAAATTTCAATTTTCTTCCTCTTTTTTTGACATAATCTTCGTCATTATATTGAGATAAAAGGGATCAGAAAATCGAAAACGGATAATTTCACCTAAATTTCAATTTATTACCTTAATTTTCGTCATTTTCTCGAGACATGATCGGTAAAAGCAACGAAAACGGATAATTTCACCAAAATTTTAATTTTTATCCTATATTTTTCCTTAATTATCGTAATTTTATGGAGATATGTTCGATAAAATCAACGAAAGCGTATAATTTTATCGAAATTTCACTTTTATCGTATTTTTTGCCTTTATTTTCATCAGTTTATCGAGATCTGATCGAAAAGAGATAATAATACTATAAAAGAGATATCGAAAGAGATAATAAAGAACGAAGAAGAATAATAGTAGCGAAATTTCAATGTTTTTTCTATTTTACCTTAATTTGTTTCATTTTATAGAGATATGATCGAAAAAAGCAACGAAAACGTACAATTTTAGCGAAATTTCAATTGTTTTCCCCTTTTTTGCTCTTATTTTCGTCATCTTAACGGGTTATGATAAAAAAAATTACAGAAAATTTAAATTTCACCAAAATTCAAGTATTTTCAACTTTTTGCCTTAGTTTCGTCATTTTATCAAGATATGATCCAAAAAAGCAGAGAAAACGGATAATATCACCGAAATTTCAATTTTTTTCCTTTTTTATGCTTATAATCGTCATTGTATCAAGAAATGATCGAATAAAGAACGAAAACAGATAATCTTAGCGAAATTAAATTTTATCGTATTTTTTGCCTTTATTCTCATAATTTTATCGAGATCTGATCGAAAAGATGATAAAAAACACGGAGAATTTCATCGAAATTTCATTTTTTTTCCTGCATTTTCCCTTAATTATCGTCTTTTAATCGAGATATAATAGAAAAAAGCAACGACATTGCATTATTATAGCGAAAATTTCAATTTTTTCCTCTATTTTGCCTTACTTTGCGTCATTTTATCGAGATATGATGGAGAAAAAGATAGAAAATGGATAATTTCACCTAAATTTCAATTTTCTTCCTTTTTTTTGACATAATCTTCGTCATCATATTGAGATAAAAGGGAACAGACAATCGAAAACAGATAATTTCACCGAAATATTAATTTTTTTCCGTTATTTTTCCTTAAGTTTCGTAATTTTATCGTGCTATGATCGAAAAAGTATAATTTTAGCGAAATTTCAATTTTTTTCATTTTTTTATCCTTATATTCGTCATTGTATCAAGAAATGATCGAATAAAGCAACGAAAACAGATAATTTTAGAGAAATTTCAATTTTATCGTATTTTTTGCCTTTATTTTCATCATTTTATCGAGATCTGATCGAAAAGAGGATCAAAAAAACAGAGAATTTCATCAAAATTTCATTTCTTTCCTGTATTTTCCCTTAATTATCGTCTTTTAATCGAAATATAATCCAAAAAGGTCGGGACAATGCATTATTATAGCGAAAATTTCAATTTTTTCCATCAATTTTACTTAATTTTCAGAAATTTTAGAGATATGATCGAAAAAAGCATTTGAAATTGGTTGATTTTAGCGAAAATTTCTATTTTTTTTATCTATTTTGCCTTAATTTTCTTAATTTTATCAAGATATGATCGAAGAAAATCAATGAAAATGGATAATTTTAGCGAGATTTCAATTTTTTCCTCAATATTGCCTTAATTATCGTCATTTTTTTGTGATTTCATCGAAAAAAGCAATGAAAACGGATAATATTAGCAAACTTTCTTTTTTTTTCATAACTTTGCCTAAATAAACCTCATTTTACCGGGACACGATTTAAAAAGTAGGAAAAAGTTATAATTTTACCTAAATTTTACATTATTTCCTCTTTTTTGCCTTAATTTTCGTCATTTTATCGTGATATGAGCAAAAAGAGGAACTAAAACGAACACTTGCACCTAAATTTCAATTTTTTACCTCTATTTTGCCTTTATTTTCGTAATCTTATCGTAATATGATAGAAAAGAGGATCGAGTACCAATAATTTCAGCATAATTTGAAATTTTTTACTCTATTTTGCCGTAATTTTCGTCATTTCATTGAGATATCATCGAAAAAAGCATCGAAAATGGATAATTTTACCGAAATTTTAAATTTATTCCTCTATTTTGCCTTCATTTTCGTCATGTTATCGAGATATGATCGAAAATGGGAATAAAATAGAATAATTTTAGCAAAATTTCAATTTTTTTGCCATTATTTTGCCTTAAGTTTCGACATTTTGTCGAGATAAGATCGAATAAAGCAACGAAAACGGATAATTTCACCGAAATTTCAATTTTTTTCCTCAGGTTTTCCTTAATTGGCGTCATTTCATCAAGGAATGATCGTACGATGCAGCGAAGAAGAATAATTTTAGCGAAATTTCAATTTTTTTGCCATTATTTTGCCTTAAGTTTCGACATTTTATCGAGATAAGATCGAATAAAGCAACTAACACGGATAATTTCACCGAAATGTCTATTTTTTTCCTCCATTTTTCCTTAATTTGCGTCCTTTCATCAAGGTATGATTGTAAAATGCAGCGAAGAAAAATAATATTCCGGCATATGATCGAAAAAAGTAGGAAAAAATGATGATTTCATTGAATTTTCAAATTTTTTTCACTATTTTGTCTTTATTTTCATCATTAAATGGAGATATGATCGAATAAAGCAACGTAAACGGATAATTTTAGAAACATTTGAATGTTTTTTATCGAGATAAGATCGAATAAAGCAACGAAAACGGATAATTTCACCGAAATTTCAATTTTTTTCCTCAGGTTTTCCTTAATTGGCGTCATTTCATCAAGGAATGATCGTACGATGCAGCGAAGAAGAATAATATTAGCGAAATTTTAATTTTTTTTCTATTTTACCTTAATTTTTTTCATTTTATAGAGATATGATCGAAAAAAGCAAAGAAAACGTATAATTTTAGCGAAATTTCAATTGTTTTCCCCTTTTTTGCTCTTATTTTCGTCATTTTATCAAGATATGATCCAAAAAAGGAGAGAAAACGGATAATATCTCCGAAATTTCAATTTTCGTCATTTTATTGAGATATCATCGCAAAAAGCATCGAAAATGGATAATTTTACCGAAATTTTAAATTTATTCCTCTATTTCGCTTGAATTTCGTCAAATCATCGAGATTTGATCGAATAAAGCAACTAACTAGGATAATTTCACCGAAATTCAAATATTTTCCTCTTTTTGCCTTATTTTCGTCATTATATCAAGATATGATCCAAAAAAGGAGAGAAAACGGATAATTTCTCCGAAATTTAATTTTTTTTCCAGTATTTTCCCCTAATTATCGTCTTTTAATCGAGATATCATCGAAAAAAGCAGCGAAAACGGATAATATAAGCAAAGTTTCAATTTTTTTCCTATTATTTTGCCTTAAATCTCGTTATTTTATAGAGAAATAATCGAAAAGAGGATCAAAAAACGGATAATTTCACCGAAATTTCATTTTTTTCCCTGTATTTTCCCTTAATTATCGTCTTTTAATCGAGATATAATCGAAAAAAGCAACGACATTGCATTATTTTAGCGAAAATTTCAATTTTTTCCTCTATTTTGCCTAAATTTTCGTCATTTTATCGAGATATGATCGAGTAAAAGATTGAAAACGGATAATTTCACCTAAATTTCAATTTTCTTCCTCTTTTTTTGACATAATCTTCGTCATTTTATGGAGATAAAAAGGGAACAGAAAATCGAAAACGGATAATTTCACCTAAATTTCAATTTATTTCCTTAATTTTCGTCATTTTATCGAGACATGATCGAAAATTAGGAACTAAAAAGGATAATTTTAGCGAAATTTTAATTTGTCCTATATTTGGCCCTTATTTTCGTCATTTTACCGGCATATGATCGAAAAAAGTACAAAAATTATGATTTCACCGAAATTTCAATTCTTTCAGCTATTTTTCCTTAATTTCCGTCATTTTATCGAGATAAGATCGAAAAAAGTGAACGATAAATGATAAATTCACCTATATTGCAATTTTTTCCTCTATTTCTATATTCTATTATTCTACACTTTTGTAAAAATTTCAATATTTTTCTTCTTTTTTGAATAAATTTTCGTAATTTTATCGAGATATAATCGAAAAATAGGAACGAAAAAGGATAATTTTAGCGAAATTTCAATTCTTTTCACATTTTTTGCTCTTATTTTCGTCATTTTAATGGGTTATGATAAAAAAAATTACAGAAAATTAAAATTTCACCGAAATTCAAATATTTTCCTCTTTTTGCCTTATTTTCGTCATTTTATCAAGAAATGATCCAAAAAAGCAGAGAAAATAAGAATATCACCGAAATTTCAATTTTTTTCATTTTTTTATCCTTATATTCGTCATTGTATCAAGAAATGATCGAATAAAGCAACGAAAACAGATAATTTTAGAGAAATTTCAATTTTATCGTATTTTTTGCCTTTATTTTCATCATTTTATCGAGATCTGATCGAAAAGAGGATCAAAAAAACCGGAGAATTTCATCAAAATTTCATTTTTTTCCTGTATTTTCCCTTAATTATCGTCTTTTAATCGAAATATAATCGAAAAAGGTCGGGACATTGCATTATTATAGCGAAAATTTCAATTTTTTCCTCTATTTTGCCTTAATTTTCGTCATTTTATCGAGATGTGATATAGAAAAAGATTGAAAACGGATAATTTCACCTAAATTTCAATTTTCTTCCTCTTTTTTTGACATAATCTTCGTCATTTTATTGAGATAAAAGGGAACAGAAAATCGAAAACGGATAATTTCACCTAAATTTCAATTTATTTCCTTAATTTTCGTCATTTTATCGAGACATGATCGGTAAATGCAGCGAAAACGGATAATTCCACCAAAATTTTAATTTTTATCCTATATTTTTCCTTAATTATCGTCATTTTATGGAGATATGATCGATAAAATGAACGAAAACGGATATTTTTAGCGAAATTTTAATTTTTTCCTCTATTTTGCCTTAATTTTCGTAATTTTACCAAGATATGATCGAAGAAAAGCAATGAAAACGGATAATTTTAGCGAATTTCAATTTTTATTCTATTTTACCTTAATTTTTTCCATTTTATAGAGATATGATCCAAAAAAGCAACGAAAGCGTATAATTTTAGCGAAATTTCAATTGTTTTCTCCTTTTTGGATCTTATTTTTGTCATTTTAACGGGTTATGATTGAAAAAACTTGCACAAAAATAAGAATTTCACCGAAATTCAAATATTTTCCTCTTTTGGCCTTATTTTCGTCATTTTATCATGATATGATCGAAAAAATGCAGTGATAACGGATAATTTTAGCAAAAATTTCAATTTTCTTCCTCAATTTTGCCTAAGTTTTAGCCTTTAAGGCGAGATATGATCGAAAAAAAAAATTAAAAAGGATATTTTAGTGAAATTCCAACTTTTTCCCTTTTCTGCTATTATGTTCGTCATTTTATTGAGATATGATCCAAAAAAGCAGGGAAAACGGATAATTTCACCGAAATATTAATTTTTTTCCCTTATTTTTCCTTAAGTTTCGTAATTTTATCGTGCTATGATCGAAAAAGTATAATTTTAGCGAAATTTCAATTTTTTTCATTTTTTTATCCTTATATTCGTCATTGTATCAAGAAATGATCGAATAAAGCAACGAAAACAGATAATTTTAGAGAAATTTCAATTTTATCGTATTTTTTGCCTTTATTTTCATCATTTTATCGAGATCTGATCGAAAAGAGGATCAAAAAAACGGAGAATTTCATCAAAATTTCATTTCTTTCCTGTATTTTCCCTTAATTATCGTCTTTTAATCGAAATATATTATCCAAAAAGGTCGGGACATTGCATTATTATAGCGAAAATTTCAATTTTTTCCATCAATTTTACTTAATTTTCAGAAATTTTAGAGATATGATCGAAAAAAGCATTTGAAATTGGTTGATTTTAGCGAAAATTTCTATTTTTTTTATCTATTTTGCCTTACTTTTCTTAATTTTATCAAGATATGCTCGAAGAAAATCAATGAAAACGGATAATTTTAGCGAGATTTCAATTTTTTCCTCAATATTGCCTTAATTATCGTCATTTTATTGTGATTTCATCGAAAAAAGCAATGAAAACGGATAATATTAGCAAACTTTCTTTTTTTTCATAACTTTGCCTAAATAAACCTCATTTTATCGGGACACGATTTAAAAAGTAGGAAAGAGTTATAATTTTACCTAAATTTTACATTATTTCCTCTTTTTTGCCTTAATTTTCGTCATTTTATCGTGATATGAGCAAAAAGAGGAACTAAAACACACACTTGCACCTAAATTTCAATTTTTTACCTCTATTTTGCCTTTATTTTCGTAATCTTATCGTAATATGATAGAAAAGAGGATCGAGTACCAATAATTTCAGCATAATTTGAAATTTTTTACTCTATTTTGCCGTAATTTTCGACATTTTATTGAGATATCATCGAAAAAAGCATCGAAAATGGATAATTTTACCGAAATTTTAAATTTATTCCTCTATTTTGCCTTCATTTTCGTCATGTTATCGAGATATGATCGAAAATGGGCACAAAATAGAATAATTTTAGCGAAATTTCAATTTTTTTGCCATTATTTTGCCTTAAGTTTCGACATTTTGTCGAGATAAGATCGAATAAAGCAACGAAAACGGATAATTTCACCGAAATTTCAATTTTTTTCCTCAGGTTTTCCTTAATTGGCGTCATTTCATCAAGGAATGATCGTACGATGCAGCGAAGAAGAATAATATTAGCGAAATTTTAATTTTTTTTCTATTTTACCTTATTTTTTTCATTTTATAGAGATATGATCGAAAAAAGCAAAGAAAACGTATAATTTTAGCGAAATTTCAATTGTTTTCCCCTTTTTTGCTCTTATTTTCGTCATTTTAACGGGTTATGATAAAAAAAATTACAGAAAATTAAAATTTCACCAAAATTTGAATATTTTCCTCTTTTTGCCTTATTTTCGTCATTTTATCAAGATATGATCCAAAAAAGGAGAGAAAACGGATAATATCACCGAAATTTCAATTTTTGTCATTTTATTGAGATATCATCGCAAAAAGCATCGAAAATGGATAATTTTACCGAAATTTTAAATTTATTCCTCTATTTCGCTTGAATTTCGTCAAATCATCGAGATTTGATCGAATAAAGCAACTAACTAGGATAATTTCACCGAAATTCAAATATTTTCCTCTTTTTGCCTTATTTTCGTCATTATATCAAGATATGATCCAAAAAAGGAGAGAAAACGGATAATTTCTCCGAAATTTAATTTTTTTTCCAGTATTTTCCCCTAATTATCGTCTTTTAATCGAGATATCATCGAAAAAAGCAGCGAAAACGGATAATATAAGCAAAGTTTCAATTTTTTTCCTATTATTTTGCCTTAAATCTCGTTATTTTATAGAGATATAATCGAAAAGAGGATCAAAAAACGGATAATTTCACCGAAATTTCATTTTTTTCCCTGTATTTTCCCTTAATTATCGTCTTTTAATCGAGATATAATCGAAAAAAGCAACGACATTGCATTATTTTAGCGAAAATTTCAATTTTTTCCTCTATTTTGCCTTAATTTTCGTCATTTTATCGAGATATGATCGAGTAAAAGATTGAAAACGGATAATTTCACCTAAATTTCAATTTTCTTCCTCTTTTTTTGACATAATCTTCGTCATTTTATTGAGATAAAAAGGGAACAGAAAATCGAAAACGGATAATTTCACCTAAATTTCAATTTATTTCCTTAATTTTCGTCATTTTATCGAGACATGATCGAAAATTAGGAACTAAAGAGGATAATTTTAGCGAAATTTTAATTTTTTTCCAATATTTGGCCCTTATTTTCGTCATTTTACCGGCATATGATCGAAAAAAGTACAAAAATTATGATTTCACCGAAATTTCAATTCTTTCAGCTATTTTTTCTTAATTTCCGTCATTTTATCGAGATAAGATCGAAAAAAGTGAACGATAAATGATAAATTCACCTATATTGCAATTTTTTCCTCTATTTCTATATTCTATTATTCTACACTTTTATAAAAATTTCAATATTTTTCTTCTTTTTTGAATAAATTTTCGTAATTTTATCGAGATGTAATCGAAAAATAGGAACGAAAAAGGATAATTTTAGCGAAATTTCAATTCTTTTCACATTTTTTGCTCTTATTTTCGTCATTTTAATGGGTTATGATAAAAAAAATTACAGAAAATTAAAATTTCACCGAAATTCAAATATTTTCCTCTTTTTGCCTTATTTTCGTCATTTTATCAAGAAATGATCCAAAAAAGCAGAGAAAATAAGAATATCACCGAAATTTCATTTTTTTTCATTTTTTTATCCTTATATTCGTCATTGTATCAAGAAATGATCGAATAAAGCAACGAAAACAGATAATTTTAGAGAAATTTCAATTTTATCGTATTTTTTGCCTTTATTTTCATCATTTTATCGAGATCTGATCGAAAAGAGGATCAAAAAAACCGGAGAATTTCATCAAAATTTCATTTTTTTCCTGTATTTTCCCTTAATTATCGTCTTTTAATCGAAATATAATCGAAAAAGGTCGGGACATTGCATTATTATAGCGAAAATTTCAAATTTTTCCTCTATTTTGCCTTAATTTTCGTCATTTTATCGAGATGTGATATAGAAAAAGATTGAAAACGGATAATTTCACCTAAATTTCAATTTTCTTCCTCTTTTTTTGACATAATCTTCGTCATTTTATTGAGATAAAAGGGAACAGAAAATCGAAAACGGATAATTTCACCTAAATTTCAATTTATTTCCTTAATTTTCGTCATTTTATCGAGACATGATCGGTAAATGCAGCGAAAACGGATATTTTTAGCGAAATTTTAATTTTATTCCTCTATTTTGCCTTCATTATCGTCATGTTATCGAGATATGATCGAAAATGGGAACAAAATAGAATAATTTTAGCGAAAATTCAATTTTTTTGCCATTATTTTGCCTTAAGTTTCGACATTTTGTCGAGATAAGATCGAATAAAGCAACAAAAACGGATAATTTCACCGAAATTTCAATTTTTTTCCTCAGGTTTTCCTTAATTGGCGTCATTTCAGGAAGGAATTTTTTTGACATAATCTTCGTCATTTTATTGAGATAAAAGGGAACAGAAAATCGAAAACGGATAATTTCACCTAAATTTCAATTTATTTCCTTAATTTTCGTCATTTTATCGAGACATGATCGGTAAAAGCAGCGAAAACGGATAATTCCACCAAAATTTTAATTTTTATCCTATATTTTTCCTTAGTTATCGTCATTTTATGGAGATATGATCGATAAAATGAACGAAAACGGATCTTATTAGCGAAATTTTAATTTTTTCCTCTATTTTGCCTTAATTTTCAACAAATCATCGAAATATGATTCAAAAAAGCAACTAAATTGGATACTTTTATAAAAATTTCAATATTTTTCCTCTTTTTTGAATAAATTTTCGTAATTTTATCGAGATATAATCGAAAAATACGAACGAAAAAGGATAATTTCAATGAAATTTTAATTTTTTCCTTCATTTTGCCCTTAATTTCATCATTTTACCGGCATATGATCGAAAAATGGAGGAAAAAATGATAATTACATCGAATTTTTAATTTTCTTTCACTATTTTGCCTTTATTTTCATGATTAAATGGAGATAGGATCGAAAAAAGCAACGAAAACAGATAATTTTAGAAAACATCAATGTTTTCCCTCAAATTTTCCTTATTTTCCTCATTTTATAGAGATGTGATTGAAAAAAGCAACTGAAAATGGATGATTTAACCGAAATTTCAATTTATACCTCTTTTTTGCCCTTATTTTTGTCATTTTATCGAGACATGATCGGTAAATGCAGCGAAAACGGATATTTTTAGCGAAATTTTAATTTTATTCCTCTATTTTGCCTTCATTATCGTCATGTTATCGAGATATGATCGAAAATGGGAACAAAATAGAATAATTTTAGCGAAATTTCAATTTTTTTGCCATTATTTTGCCTTAAGTTTCGACATTTTGTCGAGATAAGATCGAATAAAGCAACAAAAACGGATAATTTCACCGAAATTTCAATTTTTTTCCTCCATTTTTCCTTAATTTGCGTCCTTTCATCAAGGTATGATTGTAAAATGCAGCGAAGAAAAATAATATTACCGAAATTTTAATTTTTTTTCTATTTTACCTTAATTTTTTTCATTTTATAGAGATATGATCGAAAAAAGCAAAGAAAACGTATAATTTTAGCGAAATTTCAATTGTTTTCTCCTTTTTTTCCCTTTATTTTCGTCATTTTAATGGGTTATGATAAAAAAAATTACAGAAAATTAAATTTCACCGAAATTCAAATATTTTCCTCTTTTTGCCTTATTTTCGTCATTTTATCAAGATATGATCCAAAAAAGCAGAGAAAATGGAGAATATCACCGAAATTTCAATTTTTTTCATTTTTTTATCCTTATATTCGTCATTGTATCAAGAAATGATCGAATAAAGCAACGAAAACAGATAATCTTAGCGAAATTAAATTTTATCGTTTTTTTTGCCTTTATTTTCATCATTTTATCGAGATCTGATCGAAAAGAGGATCAAAAAAACGGAGAATTTCATCAAAATTTCATTTTTTTCCTGTATTTTCCCTTGATTATCGTCTTTTAATCGAAATATAATCGAAAAAGGTCGGGACATTGCATTATTATAGCGAAAATTTCAATTTTTTCCTCTATTTTGCCTTAATTTTCGTCATTTTATCGAGATGTGATATAGAAAAAGATTGAAAACGGATAATTTCACCTAAATTTCAATTTTCTGCCGCTTTTTTTGACATAATCTTCGTCATTTTATTGAGATAAAAGGGAACAGAAAATCGAAAACGGATAATTTCACCTAAATTTCAATTTATTTCCTTAATTTTCGTCATTTTATCGAGACATGATCGGTAAAAGCAGCGAAAACGGATAATTCCACCAAAATTTTAATTTTTATCCTATATTTTTCCTTAGTTATCGTCATTTTATGGAGATATGATCGATAAAATGAACGAAAACGGATCTTATTAGCGAAATTTTAATTTTTTCCTCTATTTTGCCTTAATTTTCAACAAATCATCGAAATATGATTCAAAAAAGCAACTAAATTGGATACTTTTATAAAAATTTCAATATTTTTCCTCTTTTTTGAATAAATTTTCGTAATTTTATCGAGATATAATCGAAAAATACGAACGAAAAAGGATAATTTCAATGAAATTTTAATTTTTTCCTTTATTTTGCCCTTAATTTCATCATTTTACCGGCATATGATCGAAAAATGGAGGAAAAAATGATAATTACATCGAATTTTTAATTTTCTTTCACTATTTTGCCTTTATTTTCATGATTAAATGGAGATAGGATCGAAAAAAGCAACGAAAACGGATAATTTTAGAAAACATCAATGTTTTCCCTCAAATTTTCCTTATTTTCCTCATTCTATAGAGATGTGATTGAAAAAAGCAACTGAAAATGGATGATTTAACCGAAATTTCAATTTATACCTCTTTTTTGCCCTTATTTTTGTCATTTTATCGAGACATGATCGGTAAATGCAGCGAAAACGGATATTTTTAGCGAAATTTTAATTTTATTCCTCTATTTTGCCTTCATTATCGTCATGTTATCGAGATATGATCGAAAATGGGAACAAAATAGAATAATTTTAGCGAAATTTCAATTTTTTTGCCATTATTTTGCCTTAAGTTTCGACATTTTGTCGAGATAAGATCGAATAAAGCAACAAAAACGGATAATTTCACCGAAATTTCAATTTTTTTCCTCCATTTTTCCTTAATTTGCGTCCTTTCATCAAGGTATGATTGTAAAATGCAGCGAAGAAAAATAATATTACCGAAATTTTAATTTTTTTTCTATTTTACCTTAATTTTTTTCATTTTATAGAGATATGATCGAAAAAAGCAAAGAAAACGTATAATTTTAGCGAAATTTCAATTGTTTTCTCCTTTTTTTCCCTTTATTTTCGTCATTTTAATGGGTTATGATAAAAAAAATTACAGAAAATTAAATTTCACCGAAATTCAAATATTTTCCTCTTTTTGCCTTATTTTCGTCATTTTATCAAGATATGATCCAAAAAAGCAGAGAAAATGGAGAATATCACCGAAATTTCAATTTTTTTCATTTTTTTATCCTTATATTCGTCATTGTATCAAGAAATGATCGAATAAAGCAACGAAAACAGATAATTTTAGAGAAATTTCAATTTTATCGTATTTTTTGCCTTTATTTTCATCATTTTATCGAGATCTGATCGAAAAGAGGATCAAAAAAACGGAGAATTTCATCAAAATTTCATTTTTTTCCTGTATTTTCCCTTGATTATCGTCTTTTAATCGAAATATAATCGAAAAAGGTCGGGACATTGCATTATTATAGCGAAAATTTCAATTTTTTCCTCTATTTTGCCTTAATTTTCGTCATTTTATCGAGATGTGATATAGAAAAAGATTGAAAACGGATAATTTCACCTAAATTTCAATTTTCTGCCTCTTTTTTTGACATAATCTTCGTCATTTTATTGAGATAAAAGGGAACAGAAAATCGAAAACGGATAATTTCACCTAAATTTCAATTTATTTCCTTAATTTTCGTCATTTTATCGAGACATGATCGGTAAAAGCAGCGAAAACGGATAATTCCACCAAAATTTTAATTTTTATCCTATATTTTTCCTTAGTTATCGTCATTTTATGGAGATATGATCGATAAAATGAACGAAAACGGATCTTATTAGCGAAATTTTAATTTTTTCCTCTATTTTGCCTTAATTTTCAACAAATCATCGAAATATGATTCAAAAAAGCAACTAAATTGGATACTTTTATAAAAATTTCAATATTTTTCCTCTTTTTTGAATAAATTTTCGTAATTTTATCGAGATATAATCGAAAAATACGAACGAAAAAGGATAATTTCAATGAAATTTTAATTTTTTCCTTTATTTTGCCCTTAATTTCATCATTTTACCGGCATATGATCGAAAAATGGAGGAAAAAATGATAATTACATCGAATTTTTAATTTTCTTTCACTATTTTGCCTTTATTTTCATGATTAAATGGAGATAGGATCGAAAAAAGCAACGAAAACGGATAATTTTAGAAAACTTCAATGTTTTCCCTCAAATTTTCCTTATTTTCCTCATTTTATAGAGATGTGATTGAAAAAAGCAACTGAAAATGGATGATTTAACCGAAATTTCAATTTATACCTCTTTTTTGCCCTTATTTTTGTCATTTTATCGAGATATGATCGTATAAAGCACCGCAAACAGATTATTTCACCGAAATTTCAATGGTTTTACTCAATTTTACCTTTATTTGCGTCATTTCATCAAGTTATGATCGAAAAATACAGCGAAAAAGAAAAATATTAGCGAAATTTCAATTTTTCCATCAATTTTACTTAATTTTCAGAAATTATAAAGATATGATCGAAAAAAGCATTTGACATTGGTTGATTTTAGCGAAAATTTAATATTTTTCCTATATTTTGCCCTTATTTTCGTCATTTTACCGGGTTATGAAAAAAAAAATTACAGAAAACTAAATTTCACCGAAATTCAAATATTTTCCTCTTTTTGCCTTATTTTCGTCATTTTATCAAGATATGATCCAAAAAAGCATAGAAAATGGAGAATATCACCGAAATTTCAATTTTTTTCTTTTTTTTATCCTTATATTCGTCATTGTATCAAGAAATGATCGAATAAGGCAACGAAAACAGATAATTTTAGAGAAATTCCAATTTTATCGTATTTTTTGCCTTTATTTTCATCATTTTATCGAGATCTGATCGAAAAGAGTATCAAAAAAACGGAGAATTTCATCAAAATTTCATTTTTTTCCTGTATTTTCCCTTAATTATCGTCTTTTAATCGAAATATAATCGAAAAAGGTCGGGACATTGCATTATTATAGCGAAAATTTCAATTTTTTCCTCTATTTTGCCTTAATTTTCGTCATTTTATCGAGATGTGATATAGAAAAAGATTGAAAACGGATAATTTCACCTAAATTTCAATTTTCTTCCTCTTTTTTTGACATAATCTTCGTCATTTTATTGAGATAAAAGGGAACAGAAAATCGAAAACGGATAATTTCACCTAAATTTCAATTTATTTCCTTAATTTTCGTCATTTTATCGAGACATGATCGGTAAAAGCAGCGAAAACGGATAATTCCACCAAAATTTTAATTTTTATCCTATATTTTTCCTTAATTATCGTCATTTTATGGAGATATGATCGATAAAATGAACGAAAACGGATATTTTTAGCGAAATTTTAATATTTTCCTCTATTTTGCCGTAATTTCCGTAATTTAATCAAGATATCATCGAAAAAAAGCAGCTAAACCGGATAATTTTAGCGAAATTTTAATTTATTCCACAATTTTGCCTTAATTTTCGTCATTTCATCAAGATATTTACGAAAAAAGCGACGTAAAAGAATAATATTAGCGAAATTTCAATTTTTTGCCATTATTTTGCCTTAAGTTACGACATTTTGTGGAGATAAGATCGAATAAAGCAACGAAAACGGATAATTTCACGGAAATTTCAATGGTTTTACTCAATTTTACCTTTATTTGCGTCATTTCATCAAGTTATGATCGAAAAATACAGCGAAAAAGAATAATATTAGCGAAATTTCAATTTTTCCATCAATTTTACTTAATTTTCAGAAATTATAGAGATATGATCGAAAAAAGCATTTGACATTGGTTGATTTTAGCGAAAATTTAATATTTTTCCTATATTTTGCCCTTATTTTCGTCATTTTACCGGGTTATGATAAAAAAAATTACAGAAAACTAAATTTCACCGAAATTCAAATATTTTCCTCTTTTTGCCTTATTTTCGTCATTTTATCAAGATATGATCCAAAAAAGCTGAGAAAATGGAGAATATCACCGAAATTTCAATTTTTTTCTTTTTTTTATCCTTATATTCGTCATTGTATCAAGAAATGATCGAATAAGGCAACGAAAACAGATAATTTTAGAGAAATTTCAATTTTATCGTATTTTTTGCCTTTATTTTCATCATTTTATCGAGATCTGATCGAAAAGAGGATCAAAAAAACGGAGAATTTCATCAAGATTTCATTTTTTTCCTGTATTTTCCCTTAATTATCGTCTTTTAATCGAAATATAATCGAAAAAAGTCGCGACATTGCATTATTATAGCGAAAATTTCAATTTTTTCCTCTATTTTGCCTTAATTTTCGTCATTTTATCGAGATGTGATATAGAAAAAGATTGAAAACGGATAATTTCACCTAAATTTCAATTTTCTTCCTCTTTTTTTGACATAATCTTCGTCATTTTATTGAGATACAAGGGAACAGAAAATCGAAAACGGATAGTTTCACCTAAATTTCAATTTATTTCCTTAATTTTCGTCATTTTATCGAGACATGATCGGTAAATGCAGCGAAAACGGATAATTCCACCAAAATTTAATTTTTATCCTATATTTTTCCTTAATTATCGTCATTTTATGGAGATATGATCGATAAAATGAACGAAAACGGATATTTTTAGCGAAATTTTAATTTTTTCCTCTATTTTGCCTTAATTTTCGACAAATCATCGAGATATGATTCAAAAAAGCAACTAAATTGGATACTTTTATAAAAATTTCAATTTTTTTCCTCTTTTTTGAATAAATTTTCGTAATTTTATCGAGATATAATCGAAAAATAGGAACGAAAAAGGATAATTTTAGCGAAATTTCAATTCTTTTCACATTTTTTGCTCTTATTTTCGTCATTTTAATGGGTTATGATAAAAAAAAATAAGAAAATTAAAATTTCACCGAAATTCAAATATTTTCCTCTTTTTGCCTTATTTTCGTCATTTTATCAAGATATGATCCAAAAAAGCAGAGAAAATGGAGAATATCACCGAAATTTCAATTTTTTTCATTTTTTTATCCTTATATTCGTCATTGTATCAAGAAATGATCGAATAAAGCAACGAAAACAGATAATTTTAGAGAAATTTCAATTTTATCGTATTTTTTGCCTTTATTTTCATCATTTTATCGAGATCTGATCGAAAAGAGGATCAAAAAAAAGGAGAATTTCATCAAAATTTCATTTTTTTCCTGTATTTTCCCTTAATTATCGTCTTTTAATCGAAATATAATCGAAAAAGGTCGGGACATTGCATTATTATAGCGAAAATTTCAATTTTTTCCTCTATTTTGCCTTAATTTTCGTCATTTTATCGAGATGTGATATAGAAAAAGATTGAAAACGGATAATTTCACCTAAATTTCAATTTTCTTCCTCTTTTTTTGACATAATCTTCGTCATTTTATTGAGATAAAAGGGAACAGAAAATCGAAAACGGATAATTTCACCTAAATCTCAATTTATTTCCTTAATTTTCGTCATTTTATCGAGACATGATCGGTAAAAGCAGCGAAAACGGATAATTCCACCAAAATTTTAATTTTTATCCTATATTTTTCCTTAATTATCGTCATTTTATGGAGATATGATCGATAAAATGAACGAAAACGGATATTTTTAGCGAAATTTTAATATTTTCCTCTATTTTGCCTTAATTTTCGACAAATCATCGAAATATGATTCAAAAAAGCAACTAAATTTGATACTTTTATAAAAATTTCAATATTTTTCCTCTTTTTTGAATAAATTTTCGTAATTTTATCGAGATATAATCGAAAAATACGAACGAAAAAGGATAATTTTTACTAAATTTTAATTTTTTCCTTTATTTTGCCCTTAATTTCATCATTTTACCGTCATATGATCGAAAAAAGGAGGAAAAAATGATAATTACATTGAATTTTCAATTTTTTTCACTATTTTGCCTTTATTTTCATGATTAAATGGAGATAGGATCGAAAAAAGCAACGAAAACGGATAATTTTAGAAATATTTAAATGTTTTTCCTCTAATTTTCCTTATTTTTCCTCATTTATAGAAATGTGATTGAAAAAAGCGACTGAAAATGGATGATTTAACCGAAATTTATATTTATACCTCATTTTTGCCCTTATTTTTGTCATTTTATCGACATATGATCGAAAATAGCAGCGAAAACGGATATTTTCACCTAAATTTCAACTTATTTCGTTAATTTTCGTAATTTTATTGAGATATGATCGAAAAGAGGATCAAAAACGGATAATTCCACCAAAATTTTAATTTTTATCCTATATTTTTCCTTAATTATCGTCATTTTATGGAGATATGATCGATAAAATGAACGAAAACGGATATTTTTAGCGAAATTTTAATATTTTCCTCTATTTTGCCTTAATTTTCGACAAATCATCGAGATATGATTCAAAAAAGCAACTAAATTGGATACTTTTATAAAAATTTCAATTTTTTTCCTCTTTTTTGAATAAATTTTCGTAATTTTATCGAGATATAATCGAAAAATACGAACGAAAAATGATAATTTTAATGAAATTTTAATTTTATCCTTTATTTTTCCCTTAATTTCATCATTTTACCGGCATATGATCGAAAAATGGGGGAAAAAATGATAATTACATCGAATTTTTAATTTTCTTTCACTATTTTGCCTTTATTTTCATGATTAAATGGAGATAGGATCGAAAAAAGCAACGAAAACGGATAATTTTAGAAAACTTCAATGTTTTCCCTCAAATTTTCCTTATTTTCCTCATTTTATAGAGATGTGATTGAAAAAAGCAACTGAAAATGGATGATTTAACCGAAATTTCAATTTATACCTCTTTTTTGCACTTATTTTTGTCATTTTATCGAGATATGATCGAAAATAGCAGCGAAAACGGATATTTTCACCTATATTTTAATTTATTTCGTTAATTTTCGTAATTTTATCGAGATATGATCGAAAAGAGGATTGAGAACGGATAATTTAACCAATTAAAAAATTTTTCCTCTATTTTACCGTAATTTCCGTAATTTAATCAAGATATCATCGAAAAAAAGCAGCTAAACCGGATAATTTTAGCGAAATTTTAATTTATTCCACAATTTTGCCTTAATTTTCGTCATTTCATCAAGATATTTACGAAAAAAGCGACGTAAAAGAATAATATTAGCGAAATTTCAATTTTTTGCCATTATTTTGCCTTAAGTTACGACATTTTGTGGAGATAAGATCGAATAAAGCAACGAAAACGGATAATTTCACGGAAATTTCAATGGTTTTACTCAATTTTACCTTTATTTGCGTCATTTCATCAAGTTATGATCGAAAAATACAGCGAAAAAGAATAATATTAGCGAAATTTCAATTTTTCCATCAATTTTACTTAATTTTCAGAAATTATAGAGATATGATCGAAAAAAGCATTTGACATTGGTTGATTTTAGCGAAAATTTAATATTTTTCCTATATTTTGCCCTTATTTTCGTCATTTTACCGGGTTATGATAAAAAAAATTACAGAAAACTAAATTTCACCGAAATTCAAATATTTTCCTCTTTTTGCCTTATTTTCGTCATTTTATCAAGATATGATCCAAAAAAGCTGAGAAAATGGAGAATATCACCGAAATTTCAATTTTTTTCTTTTTTTTATCCTTATATTCGTCATTGTATCAAGAAATGATCGAATAAGGCAACGAAAACAGATAATTTTAGAGAAATTTCAATTTTATCGTATTTTTTGCCTTTATTTTCATCATTTTATCGAGATCTGATCGAAAAGAGGATCAAAAAAACGGAGAATTTCATCAAGATTTCATTTTTTTCCTGTATTTTCCCTTAATTATCGTCTTTTAATCGAAATATAATCGAAAAAAGTCGCGACATTGCATTATTATAGCGAAAATTTCAATTTTTTCCTCTATTTTGCCTTAATTTTCGTCATTTTATCGAGATGTGATATAGAAAAAGATTGAAAACGGATAATTTCACCTAAATTTCAATTTTCTTCCTCTTTTTTTGACATAATCTTCGTCATTTTATTGAGATACAAGGGAACAGAAAATCGAAAACGGATAGTTTCACCTAAATTTCAATTTATTTCCTTAATTTTCGTCATTTTATCGAGACATGATCGGTAAATGCAGCGAAAACGGATAATTCCACCAAAATTTAATTTTTATCCTATATTTTTCCTTAATTATCGTCATTTTATGGAGATATGATCGATAAAATGAACGAAAACGGATATTTTTAGCGAAATTTTAATTTTTTCCTCTATTTTGCCTTAATTTTCGACAAATCATCGAGATATGATTCAAAAAAGCAACTAAATTGGATACTTTTATAAAAATTTCAATTTTTTTCCTCTTTTTTGAATAAATTTTCGTAATTTTATCGAGATATAATCGAAAAATAGGAACGAAAAAGGATAATTTTAGCGAAATTTCAATTCTTTTCACATTTTTTGCTCTTATTTTCGTCATTTTAATGGGTTATGATAAAAAAAAATAAGAAAATTAAAATTTCACCGAAATTCAAATATTTTCCTCTTTTTGCCTTATTTTCGTCATTTTATCAAGATATGATCCAAAAAAGCAGAGAAAATGGAGAATATCACCGAAATTTCAATTTTTTTCATTTTTTTATCCTTATATTCGTCATTGTATCAAGAAATGATCGAATAAAGCAACGAAAACAGATAATTTTAGAGAAATTTCAATTTTATCGTATTTTTTGCCTTTATTTTCATCATTTTATCGAGATCTGATCGAAAAGAGGATCAAAAAAAAGGAGAATTTCATCAAAATTTCATTTTTTTCCTGTATTTTCCCTTAATTATCGTCTTTTAATCGAAATATAATCGAAAAAGGTCGGGACATTGCATTATTATAGCGAAAATTTCAATTTTTTCCTCTATTTTGCCTTAATTTTCGTCATTTTATCGAGATGTGATATAGAAAAAGATTGAAAACGGATAATTTCACCTAAATTTCAATTTTCTTCCTCTTTTTTTGACATAATCTTCGTCATTTTATTGAGATAAAAGGGAACAGAAAATCGAAAACGGATAATTTCACCTAAATCTCAATTTATTTCCTTAATTTTCGTCATTTTATCGAGACATGATCGGTAAAAGCAGCGAAAACGGATAATTCCACCAAAATTTTAATTTTTATCCTATATTTTTCCTTAATTATCGTCATTTTATGGAGATATGATCGATAAAATGAACGAAAACGGATATTTTTAGCGAAATTTTAATATTTTCCTCTATTTTGCCTTAATTTTCGACAAATCATCGAAATATGATTCAAAAAAGCAACTAAATTTGATACTTTTATAAAAATTTCAATATTTTTCCTCTTTTTTGAATAAATTTTCGTAATTTTATCGAGATATAATCGAAAAATACGAACGAAAAAGGATAATTTTTACTAAATTTTAATTTTTTCCTTTATTTTGCCCTTAATTTCATCATTTTACCGTCATATGATCGAAAAAAGGAGGAAAAAATGATAATTACATCGAATTTTCAATTTTTTTCACTATTTTGCCTTTATTTTCATGATTAAATGGAGATAGGATCGAAAAAAGCAACGAAAACGGATAATTTTAGAAATATTTAAATGTTTTTCCTCTAATTTTCCTTATTTTTCCTCATTTATAGAAATGTGATTGAAAAAAGCGACTGAAAATGGATGATTTAACCGAAATTTATATTTATACCTCATTTTTGCCCTTATTTTTGTCATTTTATCGACATATGATCGAAAATAGCAGCGAAAACGGATATTTTCACCTAAATTTCAACTTATTTCGTTAATTTTCGTAATTTTATTGAGATATGATCGAAAAGAGGATCAAAAACGGATAATTTCACCAAATTTTTCCTTTATTTTACCGTAATTTCCGTCATTTTATCGAGATATCATCGAAAAAAGCAGCGAAAACAGATAATTTTAACGAAAATTTAATTTTTTCCTCTTTTTTGCCTTAAATTTCATCATTTCATGAAGATATTTTCGAAAAATGCGGCTAAAAAGAATAATATTAGCGAGATTTCAATTTCTTTGCCATTATTTTGCCTTAAGTTTCGACATTTTGTCGAGATAAGATCGTATAAAGCACCGAAAACAGATTATTTCACCGAAATTTCAATGGTTTTACTCAATTTTACCTTTATTTGCGTCATTTCATCAAGTTAAGATCGAAAAATACAGCGAAAAAGAATAATATTAGCGAAATTTCAATTTTTCCATCAATTTTACTTAATTTTCAGAAATTATAGAGATATGATCGAAAAAAGCATTTGACATTGGTTGATTTTAGCGAAAATTTAATATTTTTCCTATATTTTGCCCTTATTTTCGTCATTTTACCGGGTTATGATAAAAAAAATTACAGAAAATTAAAATTTCACCGAAATTCAAATATTTTCCTCTTTTTGCCTTATTTTCGTCATTTTATCAAGATATTATCCAAAAAAGCAGAGAAAATGGAGAATATCACCAAAATTTCAGTTTTTTTCTTTTTTTTATCCTTATATTCGTCATTGTATCAAGAAATGATCGAATAAGGCAACGAAAACAGATAATTTTAGAGAAATTTCAATTTTATCGTATTTTTTGCCTTTATTTTCATCATTTTATCGAGATCTGATCGAAAAGAGGATCAAAAAAACGGAGAATTTCATCAAAATTTCATTTTTTTCCGGTATTTTCCCTTAATTATCGTCTTTTAATCGAAATATAATCGAAAAAAGTCGCGACATTGCATTATTATAGCGAAAATTTCAATTTTTTCCTCTATTTTGCCTTAATTTTCGTCATTTTATCGAGATGTGATATAGAAAAAGATTGAAAACGGATAATTTCACCTAAATTTCAATTTTCTCCCTCTTTTTTTGACATAATCTTCGTCATTTTATTGAGATAAAAGGGAACAGAAAATCGAAAACGGATAATTTCACCTAAATTTCAATTTATTTCCTTAATTTTCGTCATTTTATCGAGACATGATCGGTAAAAGCAGCGATAACGGATAATTCCACCAAAATTTTAATTTTTATCCTATATTTTTCCTTAATTATCGTCATTTTATGGAGATATGATCGATAAAATGAACGAAAACGGATATTTTTAGCGAAATTTTAATTTTTTCCTCTATTTTGCCTTAATTTTCGACAAATCATCGAGATATGATTAAAAAAAGCAACTAAATTGGATACTTTTATAAAAATTTCAATTTTTTTCCTCTTTTTTGAATATATTTTCGTAATTTTATCGAGATATAATCGAAAAATAGGAACGAAAAATGATAATTTTAGCGAAATTTCAATTTTTTTCTTTATTTTGCCCTTAATTTCATCATTTTACCGGCATATGATCGAAAAAAGTAGGAAAAAATGATAATTACATCGAATTTTCAAATTTTTTTCACTATTTTGCCTTTATTTTCATGATTAAATGGAGATAGGATCGAAAAAAGCAACGAAAACGGATAATTTTAGAAAACTTCAATGTTTTCCCTCTAATTTTCCTTATTTTTCCTCATTTTATAGAGATGATGATTGAAAAAAGCAACTGAAAATGGATGATTTAACCGAAATTTCAATTTATACCTCTTTTTTGCCCTTATTTTTGTCATTTTATCGAGATATGATCGAAAATAGCAGCGAAAACGGATATTTTCACCTATATTTTAATTTATTTCGTTAATTTTCGTAATTTTATCGAGATATGATCGAAAAGAGGATTGAGAACGGATAATTTAACCAATTTTAAAATTTTTCCTCTATTTTACCGTAATTTCCGTAATTTTATCGAGATATCATCGAAAAAAAAGCAGCTAAAACGGATAATTTAGCGAAATTTTAATTTATTCCACAATTTTGCCTTAATTTTCGTCATTTCATCAAGATATTTACGAAAAAAGCGACGTAAAAGAATAATATTAGCGAGATTTCAATTTTTTGCCATTATTTTGCCTTAAGTTTCGACATTTTGTGGAGATAAGATCGAATAATGCAACGAAAACGGATAATTTAACCTAAATTTCAATTTATTTCTCTTTTTGCCCTAATTTTCGACATTTTATCGAGAAATGATCGAAAAAAGCAACTAAAACGGAATTGTTTTCGCGAAACATCAATAATTTTCCTTCTATTTTAACTTACATTTTTTCATTCCATCGAGTTATGGTCGTAAAAAAAAATAACGGATAATTTTAGCAAAATTTCAATATTTCTTCTATTTTGCATTTTATCTAGTTATGATCGAAAATAGGAACGAAAAATGATATTTTTTCGAGAAATTTCAATTTTATCCTCTACTTTGCCATACTTTTCATTATTTTATAGAGATATGATCGAAGAAAGCAACGAAAACGTATGATTTTAGCGGAATTACAATTGTTTTCCCCTTTTTTGCTCGTATTTTTGTCATTTTACCGGGTTATGATCAAATAAAGTATGAAAAAATGATAATTTCACCGAAATTTCAATTTTTTTCCTCTATTTTGCCCTAATTTTCGTCAAATCATCGAGATATGATTCAAATAGCAACTAAAACGGATAATTTTATCGAAATTTCAATTTTTTTCCCCTCTTTTGAATAAATTTTCGTAATTTATCGAGATATGATCGAAAAAGTGAACGAAAAAGGATAATTTTTGTGAAATTTAAATTTTTTCCTATATTTTGCCTTTATTTTCGTTATTTTAGCGGGATATGATCGAAAAGAGAACGAAAAAATGATCATTTCACTGAAATTACAAATTTTTTCCTTTATTTTGCCTTTATTTTCATCATTAAATAAAGATACGATCGAAAAAATATAACGAAAACGGATAACTTCAGCGAAATTTCATTTTTTACCTTTATATATTTATTTTTTGTCATTTTATCGAGCTATAATCGAAAAAGGCAACAAAAACGGATAATTTTAACTAAATTCAATTTTTTTCCTCTATTATTCCTCAATCTTCCTGATTTTTTCGAGATATGATCGTAAAAATGGACCAAAACGTATAATTTTTCCGATATTTCATTTGTTTTCTTCTATTTTTCACTTATTTTCGTCATTTTACCGGTATATTGTCGAAAAAAGTACGAAAAATGAATAATTTCGAATTTTTCCTCTATTTTGGCTTAATTTTCAACATTTTATCGATATATGATTGCAAAAAGCAACGTAAACGGATAATTTAACCAAAATTTTAAATTTATTCCCCTTTTTTGCCATTATTTTCGTAATTTTATCGAGATTAATCGAAAAAAGCAACTAAAACGGACTATTTAAACGAAATTTCAATAATTTTTCGTCTTTTTTACCTTAATTATTATCATTCCATCGAGTTATAATCGAAAATAGGAGCAAAAACGGGTAATTTTAGCGAAATTTAAGTTTTTTTCCACTATATTACCTTTATTTTAGTCATTTTATCGAGATATGATCGAAACAAAACTATGAAAGAGGATAATGTTAGCGAAAACTTCATTTTTTCCTCTACTTTTCCTTAATTTTCGTCATTTTATCAAGTTATGATCGTAAAAAGCAGCGAAATTAGATAATCTCACCGAAATCTTAATTTTTTCCCCTATTTTGCTATAATTTTGGTTAAATCATCAAGATATGATCGAAAAAAACAAATAAAACGGATGATTTTAGCGTAATTTAACTTTTTTTTCTCTATTTTGCCTTAACTTTCGTCATTTTATCGTGGTATGATTAAAAAAAGCAACTAAAACGGATAGTTTTATAAAAATTTCAATTTTTTTCCTCTCTTTTGAATAAATTTTCGTAATTTTTTTCGAGATATAATCGAAAAAATAAACGAAAAAGGATAATTTTAGCGAAATTTTAATTTTTTCCTATATTTTGCCCTTATTTTCATTATTTTACCGGGATATGATTGAAAAAAGTACGAAAAAATGATGATTTCATAAAAATTTCAAATTTTTTCCACTATTTAGCCTTTATTTTCATCATTAAATGGAGATATGATCGAAAAAAGCAACGAAAACGGATAATTTTAGAAAAATTTCAATGTTTTTCCTCTAATTTTCCTTAATTTTCGTCATTTTATAGAGATATGAACGAAAAAAGCAACTAAAACGAATAATTTAACCGAAATTTCAATTCATTCCTCTATTTTGCCCTTATTTTTGTCATTTTATCGAGATATGATCGAAAATAGCAACGAAAACGGACAATTTCACCTAAATTTCAATTTTTTTCCTCTTTTTACTTTCTCCATATACGAAGTATAGAGAAAGTATTGTTTTCATGAAAAAATTCGACTTCGAGATTTCAACGGAAATACATGTTTTGGGGTCCCTAGAACACGTTTTGACCATTTTCGGAATGATGTTTGTGTGTGTGTATTTATGTGTGTGTGTGTGTGTGTGTGTGTGTGTGTGTGTGTGTGTGTGTGTGTGTGTGTGTGTTATTATTATTATTATTGTTATTATTTTATGCCAGGTAGGGAGTATACTCAATGCTCCACGACGACCGTCTGGCGTGAATGGGGCGGTGCGGGCCCCTTGCCCGCACCCCCTCCCAAAGCGGCCGTCCTACCTTCCTATATAATCCCCAGAGCCCCCCTTGCCGGGTAAACCAGGGCTCAGCCTGGCTTCCCCCTGGCCCTAACAAAGTCCCAACCCCCCACCCTCACCCACCCTCTGCCCAAAACCCACCCAACCCTGTTCCCCACGACACTCCCTCCAAACCCCCCTCCCCCACCCCGGCCCCTCTGCCCCAGTCCCCCTGCCCAACTGCCCCAGTTCCCGTTCCCCCCACCCTACTCCAGAGTCTGGAACCTAACCGTGTGCTGTTGTGGTTGGTTTGTGTCGTGCGTGTGTGCGTTTGACGCCGACGATGATGATGAACAGGATGATGAGGATGATGGCGATGATGGTGCCAGGAGCTTGCACGACTCTTTTAAATTGCCACTTTCGGGATCGAGTAGGTAACCACCCTGCGCCCAGAACCGGATGTGTGCCGCTGTTGTCCCGTTCAGATTTGCTCTGCAACCTTCCGACACCAGTCGGCTCCTGAGGGCGTTGCTGAAGGCGACGAAGTAGTCGACGTGCGCCCTCTTGCCTCGCATGTACAACGTCAATTCGTTGTACACGACGCCTTTCGTGAGGTTGACGAGGAAGTTCGAGAGGGCGCAACGTCGCTTGTCGGCGGTGCCCGTGGGTTTGAGGCCGGCGTAAAGCTCTCGAACGAGGATCACCGCTCTCCCGGTGATCCGCTTGATCGCGCCTGTCACGGCGCCCCAGACGGGCTGGGATTTTCGGCAGCCGAATAGCAGGTGCTGTTCGTCCCCGACCTCGTCTGGGCACCACGGGCATAGACGGTCCGGTCTGATTCCGGCCCGGTGGAGGAATACGGCGTCCGCCCAGGCACCGTGGGCGAAACGCCAAGCCGCGTCGGCCTGGTGTCCGAGTGTCGGCCAAGCCCTCATCTCCCGCCAGTTGATCGGCTCTTCGTCTCTCTTTCCCCTGAACGGCCAGACGTCCCTGTTTCGAAGGTGCAAGAATTCCTTGTACGCCTCTCTCTTCGACAGAGGCAGCCTTCGCTCCGTCTTGGAAAAGGCGCTTGCGAACAGGAATTCGGGTGGTCCATCGGTTGTTTCGCTATCGCGCGGTGCTGGAGGACGCTTCGGCCGGAGCAGCCTCCAGGCTCGGGCCACGGACTGGTGGTAACCGTCCGAGTGCGCCACATCCCGGAACGGTCTGTTGTTTGACAGGGAGCCGATGATATCCGGACCGGCCAGCACGTCGCTGAGGAGCGCGGAGGACACGCGTTGCCACGTGGACGTGTTCCCGTGGATGAGCAACCTCTGTGCCGTGAGGAACCGGAATCCTAGAATTTTGTTCTCTACGTCCACCAGTCCCAGTCCCCCCTGGTCTATGGGCGCCGTGAGTTTGTCGGCGGAGACCCAGTGCTTACGGCCGTTCCAGACGAAACGGACGAGTTTACGCTGGATTTCTTCGATGGCTGCAGCGGACGGCGTGAACGTCTGTACGAGGTGCCAGATCTTGGGGGCGACGAACTGGTTAATCGCGAGTACCCTGCCGCGGAGGGACATGGACGCGATCCTGGGATTCCACCGAGCGGTGGCGGTGTCTATCCTTCGATTTATTACGTCTTCGACGGCTGTTTTCTCGGCCCGTGGACAATTGTCCACGTAGCGGCCGAGGAATTTTGCGCCGTCGCGACGCCACTCGATTCCGAGCGGTCGGTCCGTTCTGGCGGTCCATCGGCCGACCCACGACCCCCGGCACTTTTCCCTGTTGAGGCGGGCACCGCTTCTCCTGGAATACTCGTCGAACGCTGGCAGGATCTTATGGAAATCGTCCTCGCGGTCGACGAAGACGGTTACGTCATCGGCGTACGCGCAGACGGCCAGGTGCGCGTCGTCGTCGTGTGTGTGTGTGTGTGTGTGTGTGTGTGTGTGTGTATGTGGGCGCTCTAACGTGAAAACTATTGGTCGTATCAATACCAAACTTCATATATTGTATTGTGATGTGTGCTGTCAGAGTTGATTAGTTTTTGGAGTAAATCGGTTTACCGGAATCCGAGCTTCATTCATTAAAGCTCATTTCCGGTTTTCAAAATATCTCCATAAATATGATATATACTTGCATTGTATTACTTATAAAAGTTTTAGATAATGTAATTTACGATAACTTTTGTATTTAACATATTTTTGTATCACCGGTTGATTAGGAGTTATTCGTGAAATACCGATAAACCGGAAGTAGCTGTTATGTACTTTGTAGGCGCTCTAATATAAAAACCATTCTTTGTATCAGCACCAAATTTCATAAATAGTACTTTGGTTAAATTCTTTAGAGTTGGTTAGTTTTTGGAGTAAATTGGTTACCGGAAGTCGAGCTTCATTCTTCAAAGCTCATTTCCGGTTTTCAAAATATCCCCATAAATATGATATTTAGGTATATACTATTATTTTTAAAAGTTTTAGAAAATGTAATTTACTATAACTTTTGTAAGAAACATATTTTTGTATCACTGATTGTGTATGAGTTATTTATGAAGTACTGATAAAACGGAAGTTGCTGATTATGTACTTTGTGGGCGCTCTTGGCTCTATGGGCGAAAGGCCAATTTCATCGTTTTTCATCGATCATGTCCCGAAAAACATTATTTATAATGTTTTTGGCGTCAAAGATAATAATATATAAATTAATCTCTCATCTTCCAAGTTTAGATGGAATATAGAGTTCGAAATTACTGTGTTAGATAAATATTTACGTCTTATATATGGAGAAAGTCATGAACTGGCCGCATCAGATTTTTTGCCTTTATTTTCGTTATTTTATCGAGATATGATCGATAAGAGCATCGAGAACGGATAATTTCACCGAAATTTAATTTTTTTTCCTCTATTTTGCCTTAATCTTTGTCATTTTATTGAGATATGAGTGAAATAATGATCAAAAACGGATGATCTCACATAATTTTCAATTTTTTCCACGTTTTTTCCTTAATTTTCGTAATTTTATCGAGACATGATCGGTAAAAGCAGCGAAAACGGATAATTCCACCAAAATTTTAATTTTTATCCAATATTATTCCTTAATTATCGTCATTTTATGGAGATATGATCGATAAAATGAAGGAAAACGGATATTTTTAGCGAAATTTTAATTTTTTCCTCTATTTTGCCTTAATTTTCGTAATTTTATCATGATATGATCAAAGAAAAGCAACAAAAACGGATAATTTTAGCAAAATTTTAATTTTTTTCTCTATTTTGCCTTAATATTCCTCATATCATCGAGATATGATTCAAAAATGCTACTAATAATGATAATTTTAGCGAAATTTCAATTTTTTCCATTATATTACCTTAATTTTCATTATTTTATCGAGATATGATCGAAAAAAGCAACGAAAACGGATAATTTAGCGGAATTTCAATTGTTTTCCCCCTTTTTTGCTCTTATTTTCGTCATTTAACCGGGTTATGTTTGAAAAAGTAGGAAAAAATGATAATTTCACCTAAATTTCCATTTTTTCCTCTATTTTGCATTACTTTTCGTAATTTTATCGAGATATGATCGAAATTACGG
Organism: Sympetrum striolatum; assembly: GCA_947579665.1. Classification (NCBI taxonomy): domain Eukaryota; kingdom Metazoa; phylum Arthropoda; class Insecta; order Odonata; family Libellulidae; genus Sympetrum; species Sympetrum striolatum. Next base: position 165,118 of record OX388345.1, on the reverse strand, counting down.
AACGAAAAAGGATAATTTAAGTGAAATTTCAATCATTCAAATTTCGTCATTTTATCGAGATATGATCCTAAAAAGCCACGAAAACGGATAACTTCACCCAAATTTTAAATTTTTTCCTCTATTTGGCCTTAATTTTCGTCATTTTACCGAGATATGATCGAAAAAGGGAACGAAAAAGGTTAATTTTAGCGAAATTTCAATGTTTTTCCTCTAATTTTCCTTTATTTTCGTCATTTTATAGAGATATGATCGAAAAAGTGAACGAAAAAGGATAATTTAACCGAAATTTCAATTTATTCCTCTTTTTTGCCCTTAGGTTTGTCATTTTATCGATATATGATCGAAAAGAGGATTGAAAACGGATAATTTTACCTAAATTTCAATTTTTTTTCCTCTATTTTGCCTTAATTTTCGTCATTTTATTAGATATCATCGAAAAAATCAAGGAAAATGGAAAATTTTACCGAAATTTCATTTTTTTCCTCTATTTTGCCTTAATTTTCGTCATTTTACCGAGATATGATCGAAAAAGGGAACGAAAAAGGTTAATTTTAGCGAAATTTCAATGTTTTTCTAATTTTCCTTAATTTTCATCATTTTATTGAGATATGATCGATAAAAGTACGAAAAATGTATGATTTCACCGATATTTAATTTTTTTTCCTTTATTTTGCCTTAATTTTCGTCTTTCATCGAGATATGATCGAAAAAATCAACGAAAACGGATAATTTTAGCGAAATTTCAATTTTTCTCTCTAACTCCTCAAACAAATTATAATTAACGTAAAATAACTAATAATTCAATCAGTTTGAAATATTACTGTAATTACTAAAATTATCAAACTCTACTATCTACGACCTCGTAAATTTTTTATTAAAAAATCCTTTTCTGGAATCTGGAATGCATTAAAATATTATTGAGCTAAGGAATACTAATGCAGAAATCTTAAAAATGATTTGTCTGAGCAATCATTAATAAATGAGCTTTTCTCAGAGGAACAGGAAGTGGCACTCGCTGATTTCACAAATGGGATACTTCCTATCTATGTGTAGCTTAATTTTCGTCAGAAGACTCGCGGTTTAGAAATGAGCTGCACATGAAACGTGATGGGAGCAACACCACGATGGTGATTTGCAACCTTCTGGGGCTCTGTGAAACAAGAACACGTAAATAAAATCGTGCAAAGGATATCAGTCTTCTGGAATCTTAACTTGTTTTCCGCGAAAACTACTATTAATTTTAAATAAATATTAAGGTAAATAAATAAGTACATGTAGGTAATCGATTTTAAATTATATGCAGATGTATACAATTTTATATACCTTGATCGATGATTATCTATCCTCTGGTTACAATACTTCTGGGAACATTTTTTGTCGCGTTGTATCTCTAGGCTATACCATCGTGTTATATTTACGTCATGCGTAATCATTTTCTTTTATTTTATCCAGTTATAATCAACAGTGATAATAAGATAAAGAAAATAATTGCATGCAGTTAATTGAAGGTGATTGATAGGAATGGTGGTAATCTTTATTAGGGACTTCCGTGTTCAATAGTTATTGAAAGTTAACTTTATGTTTCCCGGTGAGGAACTCACTTTTCTTTTTACTTTCTCCATATACGAAGTATAGAGAAAGTATTGTTTTCATGAAAAAATTCGACTTCGAGATTTCAACGGAAATACATGTTTTGGGGTCCCTAGAACACGTTTTGACCATTTTCGGAATGATGTCTGTGTGTATGTGTGTGTGTGTGTTATAGTGGGCGCTCTAACGTGAAAACTATTTGTCGTATCAATACCAAACTTCATATATAGTACTGTGGTGTGTGCTGTCAGAGTTGATTAGTTTTTGGAGTAAATTGGTTACCGGAAGTCGAGCTTCATTCTTCAAAGCTCATTTCCGGTTTTCAAAATATCCCCATAAATATGATATATGCGTATATTGTATACCTTATAAAAGTTTTTGATAATGTTATTTACTATAACTTTTGTATTTATTATATTTTTGTATCACCTGTTGTTTAGGAGTTATTCGTGAAATACTGATAAACCGGAAGAAGATGATTATGTACTTTGTGGGCGCTCTAACATAAAAACTATTTGTCGGATCAACATTAAATTTCATTTATAGTACTTTTATTACAGTCGTTAGAGTTGATTAGTTTTTGCAGTAAATCGGTCAACCGGAAATGGAGCTTCATTCTTCAAAGCTCATTTCCGGTTTTCAAAATATCTCCATAAATATGATATTTAGGTATATACTATTATTTATAAATGTTTTAGAAAATGTAAATTACTATAACTTTTGTATGAAACATATTTTTGTATCATTGATTGTTTAGGAGTTATTCATGAAATACTGATAAACCGGAAGTTGCTGATTATGTACTTAATGGGTGCTCTGGGCTCTATGGGCGAAAGGCCAAATTCGTCGTTTTTTATCGAGCATGTCCCGAAAAACATTATTTATAATGTTTGTGTAAAAGATTATAATATATAAATAAATCACTCATCTTCCAAGTTAAGATGGAATATAGAGTTCGAAATTACTGTCGTAGATAAATATTTACATCTTATATATGGAGAAAGTCATGTGCTGGCCACATCAGATTTTTTCTTTTGTTTTACGTCGTGCGTGTCGTGGCGCTTTGTTTGTCAGTTTAGTTTAACCACAAGAGTTTGTTTGCAATCCTAATTTCATACGCCGTGATAAAGGTTTGATGCATTTTTAATAATTTTAAATGTTTTTTTCGATATATGTTATTACTGAATGTTTAAAAATGTAACTTTCATCAAAATGGACAGCGAATATCTCCACAGTAAATGAATTATTTTTGAATACATACTGTGATAACATAAGTTTATGCAGAGGATACGAGACCATTTATCAACGAAGATAATCGGAAAAGTTATGTAAGTAGTGAGATTATTCTAGCATGAATTACATAGATATTTATATAAATTAATAAATAGGGATATTAATGAAAATTAAAAGGTTTAATGACAATCTTTAGAAATGACATAACTGCAAGCAATAGGAATCATTAGTTTCACGAACACAATAGTTAAGTAATATATTATTTCATAGCTCTCTTAACCAAATACATTTATCATATTCTGAACTCAGACTAAAAAGTTCCATGTATGCTTTACTTTCGTACTATTTACATTGTGATATATTGTCACCGAAAAGCTCATAACGGCAACTAAACCCATTGCTGCCCGCCTTTCTTGAAGGATCATGCCAAACCGAACCATTCGTTTGCAGCCATTGGATCAGGGAATTATCGCTCTACTGAAGAGATATTATCGGACTCATCTGGTACGAGCAGCGATTTTCGCAGCGGAAGGAAGTGATACTGTTTAGGATGCTCTAAGAGCGATTGGAGCAGCTTGGGAATCTGTTTCTGCAAAGCACATAAAAAGTTGCTTCGATAAGGCGTGATGTCCCATAGTGATGTCGATTCTGCTGCTGGACAAGGAGTGGCTGCTGAAAAGGACACACCTGAGGAATGGGAGCTTATGCAAACACTTTCGTCGACAAGGGTAAGTATCGTGAGAATATCTCCGCAGTTTGAGCGTTGATTGTATCCTCTTTAAAACAGTTTTAAATTGAGTTTTTGCTTAAAATTTCCAGGTCGAGTTTACGTTTGAAGAATATCTTGAGTTTGACAATGATCTGGCCGTATGTTCCTGACGAGAAAGTAAACGCGAATAGCAAAGAATCATTCTCGAATTGAAAATGAAGAGTCGCTTGAGCCACCCACCCATGGAGATCGGCTCTAAATGTGCTCCAACGATATGCAGCAACGGCAAATGTTTCCAGGACCTTTTCAGATAACTTGGATCGGATTAGACTTGACTGCATGAACCATTTGCACCCTACTATTCGGCAAAAGAATTAACATAATTCCTTTAAACCTAATAAAAGCTAAAATTTTGACTTTGAAGACTGGTTATTTTTACTTTCTCCATATACGAAGTATAGAGAAAGTATTGTTTTCATGAAAAAAATCGACTTCGAGATTTCAACGGAAATACATGTTTTGGGGTCCCTAGAACACGTTTTGACCATTTTCGGAATGATGTCTGTGTGTATGTGTGTGTGTGTGTGTGTGATAGTGGGCGCTCTAACGTGAAAAGTATTAGTTGTATCAATACCAAACTTCATATATAGTACTGTCCTGTGTGCTGTCAGAGTTGATTAGTTTTTGGAGTAAATCGGTAAACCGGAAGTCGAGCTTTATTCATCAGAGCTCATTTCCGGTTTTCAAAATATCTCCATAAATATGATATATAGGTATTTTGTATTACTTATAAAAGTTTTAGAAAATTTAATTTACTATAACTTTTGTATGTAACATATTTTTGTATCACCGGTTGATTAGGAGTTATTAGTGAAATACTTTTAAACCGGAAGTAGCTGATTGTGTTCTAGATTTTTTTATTTATGTAATGCCTGACTGTGATGTAAAATAAATTTTTTTTACCAATTTATTGTAAGTTTATCGCAAAAATTAAACGACGGAATATATTTACCTACCAATTGGTAAAGAAAGACTTAATAGAGATTTTTGTGATCGTTACTTACACGTCAACATCATAATAGACGACAGTATATCAGCAAGTATATTCACACTCTTTTGCCGCAATACGGTTAGCACGAATTTTTTCTTAACGCGAACACTTTGCCCGGTCCCTTGAGATTCGTATTAGCTAGGGTTTACTCTATTAGTAACATAAATTTCTAAAAGGAAGGGGACTAGAACCAAACTTTGGGGAAGTCCATATTTAATTGTTCTTGGGCTGCTTATTTTGGGGTGTGAGTGTGGAATACCTCCTCGTGGTACACCCTAGGCAACAGTTTAACTGGCTAAATTTCCACACACTTGGTAAAGCCCTAACATATCCATCAGCATAATCATCTGTGATATTATGAATACAGTACAATGACACTGTATACATCTGAATCCTCGCATGTTTCTGCATGTTGCATAATTATTACACATTATTTATATTTGAGATTGCACTAGAACAACTGGTAATTACAATACCCGAGTAGCTTTCATCCTTAGGGTGATTGATGATCGATTTTATAATTTAAATGATACTCGGTTATTTCTCCTGATTTTACATAAGGTTCTTGTATTAGGAGAAAGTGAATATTTTTCTTCAATAAAGTTTGTTAGCTATATTGGGTATGTCCCAGTAGTATTTGTATGGGTACTTGGAAAGTACTTGGGTGGTTAATAGTATCCTTCATTGTCTCTGGGTAGATGGCTGGAGTAAGCACATCTATGATTATGCTGTCCATGTATTCCTTGGCTCTTATCTCTTTTGTGGGGTGAGAAGAGCCTCTCCAGGGCTCCAATTGATGGTGCATATGTCCGCTGTGTCTGAGGGGGCGTCTGAAGGTTGAAAGCCTTTTTGAGCCACTCCAAGTGTTCAATTCCCCTTGTGGGTCATAGGAATTCAATAGTTTGGTATCTTCCCCTCTGCAACTTAGAGCATTACATTCACTATTCCCTGTCACATATCAAGTTTTGATTTCCTCCCATTCCAGAATATTCTCCAAGGCCTCTTCTCCCAAGGGAGTGGTGCATGGAAAAGTCTCATCAAGATAGTCCACTGAAAGGACCAAGAATTTAATTAAATAAAGAAATGGAAACATTTCTGGTATTTCTTTAGGGAGAAAGGGACTAATTTTCTTAAATACACTTTTATTTCCCAGCAACTGCTTTGGATCTTTATCCATTAATCGGTGAAATCTTTATTTTATTAATTTGTTTTATTTTCTGTATTTGAGCACTCGAGGCATAGTTTATCCCAAATGTTCAAACAATTTTTGATGTTACATATTGTTGGTTCTGGCCTTTCCAGCGCTATTGTTGCAGAAATGCATTGTGGTCTCTGGTAGTGGACCACTGTGACCTCCTAATCTAAGATTTGCTCTGGTAGATGTGAACTAAAAGCTGTTACATCTATACACGTTCGATGAACTGTTTCCAAAATTTGTGGTTTGTACTTTATTTTTGTTGATAACAGATACGATGAGTTGGTCTGTTTCGACTTAAATTTCTACACCTTTGGTGTCCATCCCTTCACAGTGTCAATTAATGCCATGTGACAAGTCTGACTGTCTTTAACTCGCATGTTTACCATCCATCCACGCATTTTGAATGGAACCTGTTGTCCAATAACTGGGATTATAGTGGTTTCTTGCACCAATCTGGCTCCCGATTTCTTAACAATAGATCTCATATATTTCCGCACATGAATACGGAGATCATGAAGAGACTTCCATTACCTGTCTCAACTGATAGCTAACAGATGAGGGCTTGACAGTACACTCCAATCTCTCTTAGTGCTATTTTATTATTATTGGCACCATTTCACTCAGAACATATGCTGGATATCAGGCAGAGGTACTGAGTACTTCTCCCCCATCTTGGCCACAGCATTCTTAGCATCAATGAGTCGTCCAACTGATGGTTCTATCTCTAACAAAGCAACAATCACAGTGCACTAACAAGGGAACCTTTACCTCTGCGGGAAACGGATCTTAATGATACTTTATGGATAGGTTCTTCAGCATATGCTTATTACAAATCTGAAGCCGTTTTGACCAACTCTCTGTAGTTATTTAATTATAACCTTTTAAAAATTAGCGTCTGATCACATGCAATACATAGTTTATAGAAGTCGCACACGTATCAACAGAAACTGTGGCGTAGTGGTTAGCGTGTCCGCTACTCAAGCAGAATGTTTAGAATAATAAAATTTTTTCTTTAAAAAAAGCGTGTATATCCTTTTATTCTTCAAATAATTATAATGTATCCTAGAAACGTCGAGGTAGTTGTGCAAACAGGGTAATTCACTGCTTTAGTTAAATATATTCAATCGTCGTCCTAAAAAGAAAATTATCAAAACGTTCGAATTGAATTAGTTCACAATTGATGTCCAAGTTGTCACTTGCACTTCGTTCCTGAAGATGGCCACGAAGGATGTGGCCGAAACGTCGCTTTTATCCGAAGCCTACACCCGACTATAGACCCAAGAACTATTCCTTCAGCATCTACGCTGGGAAAAACAGAGATCTTTTCTAACTTATCATTTATTTACATTGCTAAGAATATACATTTTATACATATTTATGGTCACATGGTAAAATCTCTAACATAATTTTCACATTATTTTATTATCTGGATTATCACAATTATCTGGAAAGAAAAGTGGAAACAAGCAAGTATTCTGTTCTATACACAATGTAAATATTTGATAGTTTAAATATGGCATGTTTTATTCATGGCAAGAAAATCAATAATTAAATTTAAGTCAAAGATAAATACAAGGTTTGATAACTGAGATGAATGCCATATTAAATATTATTTTTCGTATCCACAATAATATAACTATGCAATGTGCATTTGAAAGAAGGGAGTGATACATCTTTAATGATATGAAAAGTCGTTCAAATACATAGCTCCAAGAACACAAAATGATTATGATTAATTCAGTAACATTTTGATGAATTTTGAAATCTTTTATGACTATTGGAATTTTTGAAACATTTTTGTAAATTTTTAATTATATTTATTATGAAATATGACACACTTTGACAACCCTTGGCCTCTTCACTGGTCTTGTGGTCATCACTGGTCAATAGTCCTGGTCGTATCAGAAAGTACATACAGTAATATTGAGCAACTTCATTGCGGTTTTCATTTATAATCCACATTTAGACAAGACTTAAAATATTGAAATGAGGAGAAAATCATTATTTCAGGAGTGCTACATAAATTGCAGCATTACTTACATAAATCACTTAGACACTCTGTCAAGCCTAAGCTTGGCAAGCCTCAACCAGTTCTTCACAATACTGGCAATTTCTTGGTTTGTCACCAGAGGATGGCGTTTCCTAACAGCAGTTGTAATATAAAAATGCACAATGAGTTTATCTTTAAATGATGCTCATGGATTAGGCATATTCAAAAATTTGAGAATACATATAACATTACAATAAAATGTGACCACAGAGATTTATAACATACAGTTTATTACAAGGTTCAACCTTGTAGAGGAAAAAACTTTTTTCCCCTTTAGCCCCATCCAGCTATAATCACTAGCTACCTCATTGGTCCTCTTCAACATGTTTAGTGTACTAAGCTTTACATCTGATCCTGCTACAAATCGTAGGGCTGAAATCTGAAAAAGGTGAAATTTGAACGTAAATCCAAAGTAATAGCATTATTCATCTATGACAGTAACAGCTGAGTATCACAATAACATCATTCTGTAAACCCACCAAGCAGTCTTCAAAGGATTGCTCATTTCTCAACCTTTCCTCGTTTCTACCCATATCTTCCATTGTTTTCAAAGGAAAATCCAATAGAGCCTCATATGGGTCCTCCACAGATCTACACTGCCCTTGAATCTGTTTATTTTCAAGGGCAGTCATCCTTTCAGAAAGATCCATCACCATACTCTGAATACAATTCAGTTTGACTCTGATGTCTGAAATTCCTCTAATTACAGTGGTGAACTGTGAATCTTCAGTAACTGCAAAAATAATATAGTTCATGAGCTATCAGTTGCAGTATTACAAATGTTAACTAGAAGCATGAATTTAAAAAGGAATCTCAAATCAAGTTCTCAAATCTCAATAGATCTCAATTTAATGACGTAGGAGTGTACGAAAGGTTCTTTCGCTGACAGAAACACTCATACTCTAGGACCTTTATGTAAAAGGATGAGATTAAGGAAGTGAGTCAATAAACCTATTTATTTGCATCATCAATCACCTTTCTGAGCTGGTGTGGACTGATTTGGCAGAGGCTCTGGAAAGTTTTCCTTCGCCTTCTCCGTCCCTGTTGCCATCTGTGGAGGCTTAGGCAGTGGAGGTAAAATCCTCCTTTGAAGATCTTGGAAATATAAAACATGTTTCTGAAAGTTATTTATGATCTCTATCTATATGCCGAATTTGAAGTTTCTATATTATTGGGAAAGGGTTCAAAATAGTTCCTAAAAATGGAATCAATTACTGATTGTAGAGACGCCTGGTGTCGTACCCAGGACCTACTGGCAGCTGTGATTACATATTATGACTTGGTTTGACCTGATCTTATTAAATGCAAAGTTTGAAGTCAACAACTTGCCAGGAAGTACCTAAAATTTGCTTCCGTAATCTCCATAAGAAATGCATTGTAGGATGTAAATGGCCCTCTGGGATCGAACCAAGGACCATCAGCAAGTTCTAAAATTTTATTATGAAATATATTTATGATATATATATCCACGTGCCAAGTTTTAAGTTTCCAAGTCATCTGTAAGTAATTTAAAAAAATCTTAAAAATCGCAATGTAAATTAAACGGGAGAATATTTGCCCTGCCTAGCATCGAACCAAGGATAATATTTGTAGATGTCTTTGTGGTTTCCTTTAGATATGCACAGCATCTAGTGATCTCTAGAATTTCAACTCTCAACTCTTCCGGGAAGTGCCTCAAAAAATTTTTCGAAAATCCAGTGTATATATCTATTATATATAGACGCTTCTCCGGATATACCTATAAGCTATATATAGGGGATCAAAAGTCTAACCATGTTCCACAAGTGCCAACGACTTGAAATTTTTACGACATATTGGCCATAACGTGTAACCTCCAGGAAAAAGCCGACTTTGAACCTCGGTGTCATGGGTTCGATTCCAGAAGGCCCCAAAGTCACGATTTTGTCCATAAGAATACATGGCGGGGATTTTCGAAAATTTTTTTGAGGCACTTCCCGGAAAAATAAAGAGTTGAAACTCGAGATACCGCTAGACGATGTGCATATCTAAAGGAAACCATAAAGATATCTACGAAGATTATCCTTGGTTCGATGCTAGGTAAGGGCTAATATTCTCCCGTTTAATTTACATTGCGATTTTTTTAAATTACTTCCAGATGACTTGGAAACTTGAAACTTGGCATGTGGATATATATCATAAATATATTTTATAATCAAATTTAATCAACTCGCTGATGGTCCTTGGTTCGATCCCAGAGGGCCATTTACATCTTACAATGCATTTCTTACGGAGATAACGGAAACAAAATTTAGGTACTTCCCGGCATGCTATCGACTTCAAAGTTTCCAGGATACAAGAGCAAGTCTTTACAAATGAAACTGTGCATTCACAGTTTACAATATGTCCTGGGTTCGACACCAGGTGTCTCTGCAATCAGAAGTTGATCCGATTTTTAGGAATTATTTTGAAACCTTTCCCAATAATATAGAAACTTGAAATTCAGCATATACTTAGATATCGTAAATAAGTTTCTGAAACATATTTTAGATTTCCAAGATCGTCCTTGGTTCGAATCCAAAGAGCCATTTAAATTCGTGAAAAGTAGAACGTCTTTTGAGGCAGTTGTAGCCAACATTTCTGCTTGAATTTTCACACACAGTCAGAGATGGTGATCTTCTATAGTGCTGCATAGTAATTTTACCAGTATGACCCCGGTTCGTTACCAGACGATGAAATTGCAGCGAATTTTAAGAAAATTTACAACCCTTTTATTTTTTTTGAGGACCCTCTCAAAATGATGCCGATATGAAATTAATATGCCGATCTGCTTGCAGTATGCAAGCTACATTTTACTCGTATATATATAAGTATATCCGGAGAAGCGTCTATATATAATAGATATATATATATAAGGCGATTAAGCAGATGAAGAATGGGAAAGCAGGAGGAGCAGATGGGGTGTTGGCGGAATATCTAAAAGCTGGTGGAATAGAGATTGCTAATGTTTTAGCACAATTATTCAGTAATTGTCTAAAACAAGGAATGATCCCCAAGGAATGGAACCACGCAAGGATTGCCCTTCTCCACAAGAAAGGAAGCAAAGAAGATTTGAAGAACTATCGCTCTATTAGCCTCCTTCCAGTTGTCTACAAAACATTCATGAGGATAATAGCGGAACGTCTTAAGATGACCCTGTCTTCAGCCCAGCCTAGAGAACAAGCAGGATTCCGGAAAGGCTTCAGCACTATGGACCACATCCACACATTACAGGAAATTATAAACAGAATGAATGAATACGAGATGCCGCTCGTCCTTTGCTTTGTAGATTATGAACAGGCCTTCGACTCGGTAAGTACCTCCTGCACTCTGAAAGCTCTGAAGAATCAAGGGATAGATTCTGAGTACATCCGTCTCTTGCGCAGTGTCTACGAGAATGCCACAGCTTCTGTAATGCTTCATGAAGAGACCGATGAATTCAAGATTGAGAAGGGAGTTCGACAAGGTGACGGTCTATCTCCCATCTTGTTCACAGCCATTTTAGAAGAAGTTTTAAAAACCTTTGATTGGGAAGAGAAGGGGTTAAGAGTAAATGGGGAGTAGATCAGTCACCTCCGTTTTGCAGATGATATAGTTCTCTTTGCAGCTAACGCAGAAGATCTAACTTCAAGACTTGAAGAGCTAAACACAGCAGGACAGAAGATAGGACTCAGGATAAACCTAACAAAAACAAAGGTAATGTATAATTCTTTTACAGTGCAAGAGCCAGTCAAACTTCAAGGAAAACCTCTGGATGTTTGCTTGGAATACACATACCTGGGACAACTTGTAACAACAGGAGAGAAAAACAGGATTAATGAAGTAAATAGAAGAATGAAACTTGGCTGGAGCGCATTTGGAAGGAACTCACACATTCTGAGGTCAAGAATGGCAATGGTTTTGAAGAGGAAGGTCTTCAACCAATGCATTTTACCTGTCTTGACCTATGGAAGTGAAAACTTGGGCATTAAATGCTGCAATAACCCAGAGACTGCAGACAACACAAAGGTGCATGGAGCGCTGCATGCTGGGAATCACAAGAAGAGACAGGAAACGAAACACTTGGGTGAGAATGATGACTGGAGTTACAGACATAATAGATTTGATAAATTCACTAAAATGGAGGTGGGCCGGCCATATTGCGAGAAGAAACGACAACTGTTGGACATCTGCCGTTCTCAACTGGATACCAAGAGATGTGAAGAGACCAAGAAGACGACCTATGGACAGATGGAATAGAGACATCATCAAGTACTTAGGTGTAACGTGGCAACGAGAAGCTCAGGACAGAGAAAATTGGAAAGTACTTGGGGAGGCCTACATCTGACATCGGATTGAAAATGGCTGATGATGATGATGATGATATATATCTATTATACATAGACGCTTCTCCAGATATACCTATAAGTCATATATATATATATATATATATATATATATCTATTATATATAGATGCTTCTCCGGATTCATTCATATATATAGATAGGTATATAGAAAGATGGGATACAAATTCACAGCCTAAACCAAGAGCGTGATTGAGTTGAAATTTTTACGACGTATTGGCCATTACGTGTAACTACCAGAAAAATTGCCAGTTTGAACCTCAGTATCATCGGTTCGATTCCAGAGGGCCCCAAAGTCCCGATTTTTTCCATTTAAATGCATTGCTTTGATTTTCTGGAATTTTTAAAAAATACTTCCTGGATAGGTAGAGAATCAAATCTCTAGGAGCCTATATTTATGATCATGATCTATTGAAAACATAAATGACTTTTACGGAAAATATCCTGGGTTCGATGCTAGGGCGATGCAAATATCCGCCCTTTAAAATACATGGGAGTAGTTTTTCATTATTTTTTTTGATACACTTATCGAAATGACAGGAAGTTCGTGCTTGGCTATAAGATGTATGGTAAGAATTAGCTGAAGAAAACAATTTAAATAAGACCGTAATATTCCTGGGTTCGATGCCAGAGCACAATAACCTTTCTCTCATAAGGAATGTAAGGGAAAAGTAGGACGTCGTTTGAGGCAGTTGCAGCCAATATTTCTGCTTGAATTTTCACACATAGTTAGAGATAGTGATCTTCTATTATGTTGCATAGGAAGTATTACCAGAAACACCCGGGTTCGATGCCAGACGATTAAATTGCAGCGAATTTTCAGAATATTTTCAATCCTTTTTTCTTTTCTTTTGAGGACCGTCCCGATATAATGCCGACATGAAATTAGTGTTGTCGATCTGCTTGCAGTATGCAAGCTACATTTTACTCGTATATATATATCTTATTATATATAGACATTTCTCCGGATATACCTATATATCTATTATATATAGACGTTTCTCCGGATATCTATTATATATAGACGCTTCTCCGGATATCTATTATATATAGACGCTTCTCCGGATATACTTATATATATATATACACTGGGGATCAAAAGTCTAAGCATGTTCCACAAGTGCCACCGACTTGAAATTTTTACGACATATTGGCCATAACGTGTAACCTCCAGGAAAAAGCCGACATTGAACCTCGGTGCCATGGGTTCGATTCCAGAAGGCCCCAAAGTCGCGATTTTCCCCATAAGATTACATGGCGGGGATTTTCAAAAATTTTTTTGAGGCACTTCCCGGAAAAGCAGAGAGTTGAAACTCGAGGGACCGCTAGATGCCGTGCATAGCCAACGAAAATCGGAAAGACATCTTCGAATATTGTCCTTGGTTCGATGCTAGGCCGGGGCAAAAATCGGCCGTTTAAAATGCATTGCGGCGATTTTTAAGATTTTTTTTGGATCCTTTCCCGATAACATGGATACTTGAAACTCGGCAAGTCGATAGATATCATGAATTTATTTTATAATCGAATTTTACATATTAGCTTATGGTCCTTGGTTCGATCCCAGAGGACCATTTCCACTTCTCAATGCTTTTCTTACGGAGATAACGGAAACAAATTTTAGGTACTTCCCGGTACGATATCGACCTCAAACTTTGCAAGTAGAAAGATCAAGTCCATACAAATCAAACAGTGCATTCACAGCTATCAAAGTGTCCTGGGTTCGACACCAGGTGTCTCTGCAATCAGAAGTTGATCCGATTTTTAGGAATTATTTTGAAACCTTTGCCAATAATATAGAAACTTCAAATTCGGCATATAGATAGAGATCATAAATAACTTTCAGAAACATTTTTTAGATTTCCAAAATCGTCCTTGGTTCGAATCCAGAGAGCCATTTAATTTCGTGAAAATTAGAACGTCTTTTGAGGCAGTTGTAGCCCATATTTCTGCTTGAATTTTCACACATAGTTAGAGATGGTGTTGTTCTATTGTGCTGCACGGTAAGTTCTCAGTAAAGACCCGGGTTCGAGGCCAGACGATGGAATTTACGCAAATTTTAAGAAAAATTTCAATCCATTTTTTTCTTCTGATGGCCGTCCGGATATGATGCCGACATGAAAATAGTGTTGTCGATTTGCTTGCAGTATGCAAGCAACATTTTACTCGTATGATATATGAATGAATCCGGAGAAGCATCTATATATAATAGATATATATATACACTGGGGATCAAAAGTCTAAGCATGTTCCAGAAGTGCCACCGACTTGAAATTTTTACGACATATTGGCCATAACGGGTAACCTCCAGGAAAAAGCCGACATTGCACCTCGGTGCCATGGGTTCGATTCCAGAAAGCCCCAAAGTCGTGATTTTCCCCATAAGATTACATGGCGGGGATTTTCGAAAATTTTTTTGAGGCACTTCCCGGAAAAGCAGAGAGTTGAAACTCGAGGGACCGCTAAATGCCGTGCTTAGCAACGGAAAATCGGAGAGACATCTTCGAATATTGTCCTTGGTTCGATGCAAGGCCGGGGCTAAAATCGGCCGTTTAAAATGCATTGCGGCGATTTTTAAGATTTTTTTTGGATCCTTTCCCGATGGCATAGAAACTTGAAATTCGGTATGAGGTTGGATATTATAAAAATATATCATAATCGAATTTTACATATTCGCTGATGGTCCTTGGTTCGATATCAGAGGGACATTTAAATTCCTCAATGCATTTCTTACGGAGATAACGGAAACCAAATTTAGGTACTTCCCGATACGCTATCGACTTCAAATTTTGCATGATAGAAGAGCGATTCTTAACAAATCAAAATATGCATTCACAGCTATCAATGTGTCCTGGGTTCGACACCAGGTGTCTCTGTAATCAGAAGTTGATCCGATTTTTAGGAATTATTTTGAAACCTTTCCCAATAATATAGAAACTTGAAATTTGGCATATAGATTGAGATGATTAATAAATTTCAGAAACATTTTTTAAATTTTAGAGATAGTCCTTGGTTCGAGTCCCGAGAGCCATTTACATTCGTGAGCATTAGATCGTCTTTTGAGGCAGTTGTAGCCAATATTTTCGCTTGAATTTTCACACATACTTAGAGATGGTTATATTCTATTGTGTTTCATAGTAGGTTTACCAGTAAGACCCGGGTTCAATGCCAGACGATGAAATTTCAGCGAACTTTAAGAAAAAATTAAATCTTTTTTTTTTCTTATGAGGACCGTCCCGATGTGATGCCGATATGAATTTAGTATTGCCGATCTGCTTGCAGTATGCAAGCTACATTTTACTCGTATATAAGTATATCCGGAGAAGCGTCTATATATAATAGATATACACTGGGGATCAAAAGTCTAACCATGTTCCACAAGAGCCACCGACTTGAAATTTTTTCGACGTATTGGCCATGACGTGTAACCTCCAGGAAAAAGCCGACATTGAACCTCGGTGTCATGGGTTCGATTCCAGAAGGCCCCAAAGTCCCGATTTTCTCCATAAGGATACATGGCGGGGATTTTCGAAAATTTTTTTGAGGCACTTCCCGGAAAAGGAGAGATTTGAAATTCAAGGGACCGCTAGATGCCGTGCATATCTAAAGGAAAACTATAAAGACATCTACGAATATTATCCTTGGTTCGATGCTAGGTCGGGGCAAAAATCGGCCGTTTAAAATGCATTGTGGCGATTTTTAAGATTTTTTTTGGACCCTTTTCCGATGGCATAGAAACTTGAAATTCGGTATAAGGTTAGATACCATAAAAATATATCATAATCCAATTTTACATATTCGCTGATGGTCCTTGGTTCGATCCCAGAGGGACATTTACATTCCTCAATGCATTTCTTACGGAGATAACCGAAACAAATTTTAGGTACTTCCCGGCACGACATCGACTTCAAACTTTGCATATAGATGGATCAAGTCGATACAAATCAAACAGCGCATTCACAGCTATCAATGTGTCCTGGGGTCGACACCAGGTGTCTCTGAAATCAGAAGTTTATCCAATTTTTAGTAATTATTTTGAAACCTTTGCCAATAATATAGAAACTTGAAATTCGGCATATAGATAGAGACTATAAATAATTTTCAAAAACATTTTTTAGATTTCCAAGATCGTCCTTGGTTCGAATCCAGAGAGCCATTTAAATCGTGAAAATTAGAACGTCTTTTGAGGCAGTTGTAGCCCATATTTCTGCTTGAATTTTCACACATAGTTAGAGATGGTGATGTTCTATTGTGCTGCATAGTAAGTTCACAGTAAAGTCCCGGGTTCGATGCCAGACGATGGAATTTCAGCGAATTTTAAGAAAAATTTCAATCCATTTTTTTCTTTTGATGGCCGTCCCAATATGATGCCGACATGAAAATAGTGTTGTCGATCTGCTTGCAGTATGCAAGCAACATTTTACTCGTACCTATATACACATTCATTCATTCATAGGGGATCAAAATTCTAACCATGTTCCACAAGAGCCACAGACTTAAAATTTTTACGGCGTTATGGCCATGACGTGTAACCTCCAGGAAAAAGCCGACTTTGAACCTCGGTGCCATGGGTTCGATTCCAGAAGGCCCCAAAGTCGCAATTATCCCCATAAGATTACATGGCGGGGATTTTCGAAAATGTTTTTGAGGCACTTCCCGGAAAAGGAGAGATTTGAAATTCAAGGGATCACTAGATGCCATGAATATCTAAAGGAAACCATAAAAACATCTACGAATATTATCCTTGGTTCGATGCTAGGTTGGGGCAAAAATCGGCTGTTTAAAATACATTGCGGCGATTTTTAAGATTTTATTTGGACCCTTTTCCGATGGCATAGAAACTTGAAATTCGGTATGAGGTTAGATACCATAAAAATATATCATAATCGAATTTTATATATTCGCTGATGGTCCTTGGTTCGATCCCAGAGCGACATATAAATTCCTCAATGCATTTCTTACGGAGATAACGGAAACAAATTTTAGGTACTTCCCGGCACGATATCGACTTCAAACTTTGCATATAGAAAGATCAAGTCCATACAAATCAAACAGTGCATTCACAGCTATCAATGTGTCCTGGGTTCGACACCAGGTGTCTCTGCAATCAGAAGTTGATCCGATTTTTAGGAATTATTTTGAAACCTTTCCCAATAATATAGAAACTTGAAATTTGGCATATAGATTGAGATGATTAATAACTTTCAGAAACATTTTTTAAATTTTAGATATCGTCCTTGGTTAGAGTCCCGAGAGCCATTTACATTCGTGAACATCAGAGCGCCTTTTGAGGCAGTTGTAGCCAATATTTCCGCTTGAATTTTCACACATAGTTAGAGATGGTGATCTACTATTGTGTTTCATAGTAGGTTTACCAGTAAGACCCGGGTTCGATGCCAGACGATGAAATTTCAGCGAATTTTAAGAAAAAAATTAATCCTTTTTTTTCTTATGATGACCGTCCCGATGTGATGCCGATATGAAATTAGTATTGCCGATCTGCTTGCAGATGCAAGCTACATTTTACTCGTATATATATATATACAAGTAAAATGTAGCTTGCATACTGCAAGCAGTTCGAGAACACTAATTTCATGTTGGCATCATTTTGGGACGGTCAAAAAAAAAGGATCGAATATATTCCTAAAATTCTCTACAAATTAATCGTCTGGCATCGAACCCGGGTCTTCCTGGTGATACTTTCTATGCATCACAACAGAAGATCACCGTCTCTAACTATGTGAGAAAATTCAGGCAGAAATATTGGCTTTAACTGCCTCAAATGTCATCCTAATTTTCCCTTATATTCCTTATGAGAGAAAATTTAATGTGCACTGGCATCGAACCCAGAAACAGCATGGTCTTTTCTAATTTTTTTTCTTAAACCGAGTCCTAATAAACATCTTCTATCTAAGCAAGAAATCCCTATTATTTCGATAAGTGCATGAAAGAAATAATTAAAAACCATCCCAATGTGTTTTATACGGCAGATATATTTACCGCCCGGCTTCGAACCCGGGTCTTTCTGGTGATAATTCCTATGCAGCACAACAAAAGATCACCACCTCTAACTAAATTGGAAAATTCAAGCAAAAATATTGGTTGCAACTGCCTCAAACGACGTCCTACTTTTCCTTTATATTCCTTATGAGAGAAATGTAATTGTGCTCTGGCATCGAACCCAGGAACAGTTCTGTCTTATTTATATTTTTTTCTTAAACCTATTCTTACCATACATCTTCCATCCAAGCACGAACTTCCTATCATTTCGATAAGTGCATGAAAAAAAATAATTAAAAACTACTACCATGTATTTTAAAGGGCAGATATTTGCATCGTCCTAGCATCGAACCCAGGATATTTTCCGTGAAAGTTATTTATGTTTTCGATAGATCATGACCATATATAAAGGCTCCAAAAGTTTTGATTCTCTACCTATCCGGGAACTATTTTATAAAAATTACCGATAATCAAAGCAATGCATTTAAATGGGAAAAATCGGGACTTTGGGGCCCTCTGGAATCGAACCCATGACACTGAGGTTCAAAATCGCAATTTTTCTGGTGGTTACACGTTATGGCCAATATGTCGTAAAATTTTCATGTCAATGGGGCTAGTGGTTTAGGCTGTGAATTTGTATCCTATCTGGGTATCTGGGTATCTATATATATGAATGTATCCGGAGAAGCATCTATATATAATAGATATATATATATATATACGAGTAAAATGTTGCTTGCATACTGCAAGCAGATCGACAACATTAATTTCATATCGGCATTATATCGGGACGGTCCTCAAAAGAAAAAGAAAAAGGATTGAAAATATCCCTAGAATTCGCTGAAATTTCATCGCCTGGCATCGAACCCGGGTCTTACTGGTGAACATACTATGCAGCACAATAGAGGATCACCATCTTTAACTATGTGTGAAAATTCAATCAGAAATATTGGCTACAACTGCCTCAAAAGACGTTCTAATTTTCACGAATGTAAATGGCTCTCTGGATTCGAACCAAGGACGATCTTGGAAATCTAAAACATGATTTTGAAACATATCTATGATTTCTATCTACATACCAAATTTCATGTTTCTATATTGTTGGGAAAAGGTTCAAAATAATCATTGAAAATCGGGTCAGTTACTGATTGTAGAGACGCCTGGTGTCGAACCCAGGACACATTGATAGCTGTGAATGCACTGTTTGATTTGTATGTACTTGATCTTTCTACATGCAAAGTATGAAGTCGATAACATGCCGGAAAGTACCTAAATTTTGTTTCCGTTATCTCCGTAAGAAATGCATTGAGAAGTGCAAATGGCCCTCTGGGATCGATCCAAGGACCATCAGCGAACATGTAAAATTTTATTATGAAATATATTCATGATATCTATCCACGTGCCGAGTTTCAAATATCCATGTTATCGGGAAAGGATCCAAAAAAAATCTTCAAAATCGCCGCAATGCATTTTAAACGGCCGATTTTTGCCCCGACCTAGCATCGAACCATGGACTAAATTCTAAAATGTCTTTCTGATTTTCGTTGGATACGCACGGCTTCTAGCGATCCCTGGAGTTTCAACTTTTTCTCTCTCCGGGAAGTGCCTCAAAAAAATTTTCGAAAATCCCCGCCATGTATTCTTATGGAAAAAATAGCGACTTTGGGGCCCTCTGGAATCGAACCCATAACCATGAGGATCAAAATCGCAATTTTTCTGGCGGTTACACGTTATGGCCAATACGTCGTAAAAATTTCAAGTCAAGGACGCTTGTGGTTTAGGCTGTGAATTAGTATCCTATCTATCTATCTATCTATCTATCTATATAGGTATATCCATGAATGAATCCGGAGAAGCATCTATATATATATATATATATATATATATATATATATATATATATATATATATATATATATCATATATATGGAGATATTTTGAAAACCGGAAATGAGCTTTGATGAATGAAGCTCGACTTCCAGTAAACCGATTTACTCCAAAAACTAATCAACTATGACAGCACACACCACAGTACTATATATGAAGTTTGGTATTGATACAACTAATAGTTTTTACGTTAGAGCGCCCACTATCACACACTCACACACACACACACACACATACACACAGACATCATTCCGAAAATGGTCAAAACATGTTCTAGGGACCCCAAAACGTGTATTTCCGTTGAAATCTCGAAGTCAATTTTTTTCATGAAAACAATACTTTCCTTATACTTCGTACATGGAGAAAGTAAAAATGCATAGAGCAACTCCGTTAGCTCACCTTAGGATAATTATTGTGTACAGCTGCAGGTGATGGCTGGGGGCATTGTTAGGAGCCAGTTGAAACGAAGAGAGGTGACTGTTAGGCACTGAATTGGCTAGGAGAGTAGTTGTCCGTGAAGTCTGGACTATCAGAGTTACACCAGTGTGAGTCTTGACGTACATGGTGTGGGATTCTGTGATGACTGAATGAGAGACACCATTTTGGATTCCACTGTGGTCTCCCCATCTTCCATGGAATGGTAACTCTCATCCAGATTATACTCCTGGAAATATAGAATACATTGAAGAAAGGGCAATTGCATTAAAATACACACTATTGCTAAGGCATATCCATTGATACATGATTTTATGCATAAAACTATAAAATGTACCAAACCCATGATATTTATGATCAAATTTTGATTGCAATTAATAAACAGTGTAAGATGTGATGCAGATTTCAGTAATGAATCTATATAAAATTCATGTATTACCTATGGCCAAAAAAATTGAATGTCCTCTACTTCCCAGGATTTAAACATGTGTGTCATTGTACACATCTTGTCCAACACAAAGTATTTCAATTTAAACAATTCAAAACTCTTAGCTTAAAGTATTAATTTAGCTATTCATAATTGTAATTTTAGAAAGTACATTTAGAACAAGTCCATAACATTATATATAACATATTATTCAACCCAGAATGACTTTTCAGCTTGAATTGGTTTTATATTACTTACAGAACTGCTATTGCTCAAAGCCCCAGAGCTTCCCTTGCGGACAGGCACGTTGGAAGAGGAGAAATTAGAAGATGCCATGACAGATGAGCCTTCCAGCGAGACCACCTCTTGTAGCCAAATCTGAATTGGCTTTGGATGCAGACACGTCAAGGAGTTCATGGGGTGGTACAGCCCCGTCTAACTCTTCTTTGACTGCTTTGACTTGATCTTAGGATGAGAGAAGTTTAGCAATTTATCTAAGTATGCAAAATTTAGCAACAACATCTAAGCTTGGAGCAGGGATGTAGTGGAGCACATGGGAACGACGTTACCACAGTGGTTTTCCACAGTTAAAAAGTTATATAAAATTTCTAAATATTGATTTGGCAGAAAATAATTATGATTAATAAAACGATATTTAACAAACATTTTTAAACTTGATTAATGTTGATACGACTTTCCTTATCATTTGACAAATATATTTAGCATTCCCACACTGGAAAATTTTCCACTACACCACTGGCTTGGAGCCAATAAATACTCATACTTTGATTGACAATTAATTTAACTTGCACCTATCGGTACAGACAAAACCTCAGCTAAATAAATAAAAATTTTAATGCAAGATTTTTCTTCATAAGCAAAATATGAAAATATTGTAGCTTAGTTTTACTCATGTACAACATTTATTACAGAGGAACTTAATAGAGTCATTACCCAGAGCTGACTTAGGAAATGAATTTGAGCAGACCCAAATTAATTACCCATTCATAAATCAATTTATTTAAAGTTGAATTATTTTCAAAGAAAACTTTGAGAATAAAATAACATCTAATAAATTGCCTTTCACAATGAGATAAACATATTTAGAACAGAATTTTACAACAATAAAATAAGATAAGAAAAATCTATTAAAACTCGAGCTAATGCTGGTAATGCTGTATTTATTTGAAAATAACCTGCCATTGAATGTGATGCATACCCTAAATTTCAAATGCTCAAAATGGAAACATAATTCACCGGTGATTCTAATGTGCACCTTAAGGCTTATATGCTTACTCCTGTCAGAGACAGACTGACCTTCTGCAATGTAAATAGCACCCATATTATCTACATTAACAACACAAGGTGTAGAAATCAAATGACCCTGCCCAATTTCATTGAGGAAAGACCTCAACCAAACCACCTCAGTGACAGCCTCATACATTGACATGTATTCTGCATGTGTGGTAGATTTTGCCACAGTTCTCTGTTTTCTACTTCTCCAGCTCACAGCTGCTCCTGCCAGTTTGATCACAAAACCAGTGATGGATCTGGAATCTCTCCTATCATTTGCCCAGTCAGCATCAGCATATACTTCCAGAGGTTTACCTGTTTTAAAGTATTTCAATGCATATGGCATTGATGCCTTCAAATACCTAAAAACATGCTTAATCTCTTTCCAATTGGAAATACTAGGCTTCTCACAATACTGACTCAGTCTACAGACAGCATTACAAATGTCAAATCTGGTTCCATTCGCAAGGTAAAGCAAACACCCAATAGCCTTGCGATACAAGTAACTGTCGAATTCAGTTCCTTCATCTACTATCTCCCTAGTTTTCACAACCTCCAAAGGACAGACCACTGCATTACATTCTGACATGTTAAATGTAGCCAAAACATTTTCCACATAGTTCTCTTGGCTGACAATTAAAATATCTCTCTCAGGCCTACTCACCTGAAGAGACAACAAGTTTGAGACCACTCCAAGATCTTTGATCTGTACCATTTTGGCTAATTCACACTTAAACTTCACTATGTTTTCTTTGATTCCAACAATTAGTATATCATCAACATATACACCTAAAATTACACCACAACCTAAGTATACACAATTATCACTAGTGCATCTGAACAAACCAATTTCCACAAGTCTCTCATTCAAATAATTATTCCAATTTCGACCAGATTGCTTCAGTCCATAAACGCTTTTAAGTAATCTATATACATAACCACGGGTATCTTTGTCAGGCTCTTCAAAACAAGGTGCTTGTTCCATATAAATGACAGTGTCAATTGGACAATTAAGGTATGCCCCAACTGCATCCACCTGCTGGATATCCCATTCATTTTCAATTGCCACTGCCATTAATAATCTTAAAGTTCTTCTTTGAATTACTGGGCTGAATGTCTCTGAATAATCAATCCCTTCAACCTGCTTAAAGCCTTGAGCAACGAGTCTAGCCTTAAACTTCAAAACTGCCCCCATTTGGTCCTTCTTGAGTGAAAATACCCACCTACTCCCAATTACATTTTCACACGTGGGTCTTTTGACCATCTCCCATGTTTGCTGCTCCCTCATGTTGTTGATCTCTTCCTCCATCGCAGCTCTCCATTCAACAGAACACATACCTTTCAGAGCCTCCTCAGCACTCTCTGGGACCTCAATTTCCCCCCTACCCTTCACGAGGTTAGCACAGGGACATCTTATTGGAAATCTCTCCCTGGTGGATCTCCTTGGTCCTCCCTCCACCTCATCAGGGATGAGATGCTCTTCTTCCTGTGGTAAATGGGCTCCCTCTCCTGGAGGTGGTAATCCCTCCTCTCCTTGATCATCCTCTCCTGGTTCCTCATAAAAAAACCAATTAAATGGTTTCAGTCTAACCTCTTCATCAATGGGATGTCTCCTTGATCTGGCTGCCATCTTAAATGGGAATACGTCTTCCCGAAATGTCACGTCTCGGCTCACGATGACTTTCTCCTCCTTAAGATTCCATAGACTGTAACCCTTTACTCCTTCCTGGAAACCGAGAAAAAAACACTCAACTGCTCGTGAAGTAAGCTTTCCCTCCTTTACTGCTACATACGCCCAGGCCTGACAGCCAAATACCCTCAGCTTGTCTAAATCAGACTCTATCGATGTTCTTCCACTCCAGATTTCATATGGAATTCTTGAATCAATGGCTGATGATGGGCATAAATTTCTGATGTAAGATGCAGTTTGTAAAGCTTCTCCCCAAAAGCGATGGGGCAGACCAGATTGCAATAACAAACAGCCGACAGTATTCAATAAAGTCAAATTCAATCGCTCAGCCATTCCATTTTACTGAGGAGTGTAAGGAACAGAAAAACGATGTAACATTCCATCCCTCTCACATAAATCTCTAAAACCACGTCCAGCAAATTCCCCCCCATTGTCTGATTGAAGCTGCTTAATTTTCAATCCTTTCTCTAGTTCCACCTTGTTTTTGTATCTTACGAAATTATCTAGCACTTCCCCCTTTTTCTTCATAGCTACAGTTATCACAAAATGGGAATATTCGTCCAAGAAAGTTACGAAATACCTTGAGCCTCTTATGGTGGATGGAGTTATTGGACCAACCACATCTGAATGAACAGGGTCGCGGATTTGTGTTGCCTTTTCACCATCGGGAACAGGAAACTTCATCCTCCGCATCTTTCCTTGAATGCAAGTGTCACACACTTCCTGAAGTCTCCCTGTTAAGCTCAGTCCTGGTATTTTTTTCATGGAAATCTCGTTCAAGTGGCCATAGTCTGTGCACAGGGATTCTAAAGTATCCCAAATTTCTTTTGCGGTATCGCACTCGGCAACATCGTCCAGAAATGAGTCCCCAACGTACGTTAACCCTTAATTACTCGCGTGGGGTCCTAAAAGACCCCAAGGATTATTTTTTGCCAATATTATAAGAACTACGAAACCTATTCATTTCAAATTTGGTGTACCTTCATCATTTAACGTCACCAGTATAACTTTGCGTTTTTGTTCAATTCTGATCAGCCAATTTTGAATTATTAACATAATGCATAAGTAAAATTAAACAAATTCAATTGAAACCAGAAAGCTTTATTTTTAAAATTTTTGTGCGGAAATCAGATTTTTAGTTCTCTCTTAGTCTCAGAATGTTGTTTTTTCTTGAATCAGTCAATTTCAAAGATTGTTATATCCTTCATGAATTTCGTTTTGCTGCCGGCATAGCGCATTACAACTATAATTTCTGACATTCGCGCAAAAATTCTGAATAACAGTGGCAAATAATTTCCATTCGAAGACTCAAGGAATTACTTTTCCTCGTTCTCTTTCTTCGCATGAGGTTCTAGGACCTTCCCGTTAGAGCAATAAACTCAACCATTGACAGCTGCGTATACTGTCCCTTCGAGTACCCGATGCGGCCGTCACCCCGCCCTTTTTCCTACTCTAAACACAAATATGTTTTCACTTCTCTTTTCTTTATTGCCATTCATCCTTTCTATTTATTGGGCAATGCACGCGCGTATTTTAGGAAGGATTGCACTTATTTTTTGGATTCCAGAATTTTGGTGACCCGAGGCAGGATGTCAGCACTCAAAGAACAAAAAGAGTAATAAAAAGCAGCTTCTCCTTTGCCAATGCTTGAAATGTAAAGTTTACTTTCACGTGAAGGAGGAAGAAATTTGTTGTCCCGAGGAATATGACTGAAAATGCATAGGCCTCCCCAAGATTGCCGTTCCTTGGGACCCCACATGATGGCTTTCGGGCCATCTGTAGATCTTGACCCCCAACGCCCCCAACCATGCGGAGGTTGTGCTTTCGTCTGCTCCTCCTCTCGTTGTCTCTTGTTCATTCCAAGTAAAAAGATCATTAGTTCATCAGTCACCGAGGACGCAGTATCTAAAAGAGAAGTTTCTTCTAGACTCGAGCATACGAGAATCCTAACGGAAAGTTTTTTTCATCCAGGCAGAAGAAACACCAGTATTCATTGACACAGGACGTAAAAAAGTAAGTACAAGCATCCTTCGTTCAATGTATATTTCCATATATATAAAAAAAAGCAGGAATTTAAATAAATGTATCAGTTTAGCATATCATGTATTTAGATCTACATTTAGTACTTCATGTTTGCTAAATTTTACTCCTATTTTCTTTTAGAATGTCTCACGAAGATTCAAGCCAATCCCAAGAAAGGGACTACATGGAATTGTTTTATGAAACAGAGGAGGAAGTAGGTGGGGAGCAGGAAGCCGAAGAAGATGAAGAGATGTACAGTGAACACAACTCTGAGACCGAGCAGGAGATGAGCTCCAATGACGACAGTGAAGATGAGGAGGCATCGGGAAGTGAATATTTTTGGAGCAGAGACAAGAAATTTCATTGGAATATAGCACAACCTCCGAAAAACGTGAGAACAAGAAGAAGGAATATAGTTATTCAACGCCCAGGTGTTGCGAGTTTTGCAAGAAGTGCTACGACTCCTTCAGAGACGTTTTCATTATTCTTTGATACTCCCATAATGGAAACTCTAGTAACTCAAACAAATATTTATATTGAAAAGGTGCAGAAAAATTTTGAGAGAGACCGTGATGCTAAATTGGTGGAAAAAGAAGAAATGCGTGCTTTCTTAGGGTTGTTACTAATGTCTGGTGTTTTGAGGAGCGGTCATCTCAACTTTCGTGATTTATGGGCAAATGATGGCACAGGAGTTGAAATATTTCCCTTGACAATGTCCTATAATAGGTTTTTATTTTTGATGAGGTGTCTACGATTTGACGATATCACAACTCGGGAAGTGCGAAGAATGGGCGATAAGCTTGCTCCGATTAGGGAATTTATTGAAAAGCTATCTGATAACTTTGAAAAGATGTATACCCCAAACGAGTATGTGACGATTGATGAGCAGCTAATTCCGTTTAGAGGTAGGTGCCCTTTTCGCCAGTATATACCAAAAAAACCTAAAAGATATGGAATAAAAGTTTTTGCGTTGGTGGATTCTCAAACTTTTTATTTGCAAAAATTTGAAATATATGCAGGCGTTCAGCCAGAAGGGCCGTACAAAATGGGAAATAAACCGGATGAGGTAGTGAAACGGTTGGTAAGACCCATAAAAGGAAGTAATCGGAATGTTACCACTGATAATTGGTATACTAGCATCCCTCTTGCCGAATCTCTTTTATCAGAGTACAAATTAACAATTGTTGGCACTCTGCGAAAAAATAAAAAAGAAATACCACCCGAGTTTCTTCCCAAGCGCGATAGGATAGTTAGGAGCAGCATTTTTGGTTTCACCAAAGATATTACTTTGGTATCCTATGTTCCTGTTAGAAACAGAGCAGTGATTCTTATCTCAACAATGCATCACGATGCTAAAATAGACGAATCAACCCAAAGTCTTCTAAAGCCGGAAATCATAACATGGTACAATAAAACAAAAGGGGGTGTCGACACATGCGATCAGCTTTGTAGCAATTATAGCGTTGCTAGAAGAACGAAAAGATGGCCATTAGCTGTTTTCTTCCACTTTTTGAACGTTTCTGCCACTAACGCATTCATAGTATATAATAGTAATGCTTCAAATAAAATTACAAGGCGAAATTTTTTAAAATTACTATCAAAAGAATTAATCAAAGAACACCAGATGATAAGGTCGAAAAATCAGTACATTCCAAAAAATCTCCGAAAACGCATTCGTAGAGAACATGGACATGAAGTTGCAAGTACATCTGTGTCAAGAGAAACTTCGAAGGGAAGATGTAAATATTGCCCAAGAACTAAGGACATTAAAGTCACCAATAAATGTATTGATTGTCATGTTTTTCTGTGCAAAGAGCATACGGTAATAAAATGTGCCGAATGTGATGATGAAAGTAAGGAGATTAGTTGAAAATAAATTGTTTTCTGTAAAAATACTTTGTTTTTTGTTATTTACCATAAACTAATTTTTTTAAAAGTTATAATTAAATCTCATTAACTCTTTCATTAACATTAAAATAAAAATAACCTGATATTTTATTGTTAAAAATAAAAACTATGTCTGGGGTCCTAAAAGACCCCACGCGAGTACTTACGTAACTTTTTTTGACGCGAGTAACTAAGGGTTAACAATATACCCTTAGCGATGTTGTCGAGCCTAGTTCGCCTTCTCCGCTCATTTACGTCCACGTCGGATTGGTCCCAATCAGAAATAGATTCCCAACATCCCGACCTCAAGCACAAAGCTTTAACACGAATTACCCATTTAAAATAATTATCGCCGTTTAGCAATGGACACTTCACACCTTCATCGCGCACCTCGTGTTCGAACGCCGCCACCATTGCTTCCACAAAATCTCCCTTGAGTTCGTAATAAAAACAGTTATACTCCACCGGTTAGTGAAACTATTCCTAATTTCCACCCTCAAGCGATACCTGGTTAAAAATGTGGCATTAGGAACACATAAAGAGAGATGGTAATTGATATAGAAAGGTTGCTTGGTGATATTCATTTGTCATTTTTGTACGGCAGTCGCCATATTGAAATGAATAAAGAAGCCAGTTCGCATGATTCCTTTAAACGGTTCGGTTGTGTGTTACTTCCACTTTCTTTGGATGCCACGAATCATAAAAACCAATGCTTGCGTAACAACAGCAAGGGAACGACCTTTCCCGTGCCATGGTCGGTGAAGCCAATCCCTGTCCAGGTTGTAACAAAGACTAGGCTTTACAGCCGTCAAAAATATGAGTGCAAAACATGCATGAAACGTGCATGCAGATTTCCTCTGGAGAGCTGCTGACTTAATTGCCACAATTATTTCTTTATTTATGCCAGTGGAAAAATCAAGTTGTCTAATTAATGGCATTAGGGTATTCCTAGAGGGCAATAGAACCTGCCTACGCATAAAATTATATTCTTTGAGACCTTTTTTACTTTCTCCATATACGAAGTATAGAGAAAGTATTGTTTTCATGAAAAAAATCGAGTTCGAGATTTCAACGGAAATACATGTTTTGGGGTCCCTAGAACACATTTTGACCATTTTTGGAATGATGTCTGTGTGTATGTGTGTGTCTGTGTTTGTGGGCGCTCTAACTTTAAAAACTGTTGGTCGTATCAATACCAAACTTCATATATAGTACTGTGGCTGGTGCTGTAAGAGTTGATTAGTTTTTGTAGTAAATCGGTTAACCGGAAGTCGAGCTTTATTTGTCGAAGCAAATTTCTGGTTTTCAAAATATCTCCATTAATAATATATTTAGGTATATACTATTATTTATAAAAGTTTTAGAAAATGAAATTTAGTATAACTTTTGTATTTAACACATTTTTGTATCACTGATTGTTTAGGAGTTATTCGTGAAATACTGATAAAGCGGAAAGTAGCTGATTATGTACTTTGTGGGTGCTCTTACATGAAAACTATTTGTCGTATCAACACCAAATTTCATACATAGTAGTTTGGTTGGTGTCGTTAGAGTTGATTAGTTTTTGGAGTAAATCTGTTAACCAGAAGTCCAATCTTATTCTTCAAAGCAAATTTCCAATTTTGCAAAATATCTCCATAAATATGATATTAAGGTATATTTTATTTTTTATAAAAGTTTTAGAAAATGTAAATTACTATAACTTTTGTATGAAACATATTTTTGTATCTCTGATTGCTTAGGAGTTATTCATGAAATACTGATAAACCGGAAGTTGCTGATTATGTACTTAGTGGGCGTTATAGGCAAAAGGCCAATTTCATCGTTTTTCATTGAAAATGTCCCGAAAAACATTATTTAAAATGTTTGTGACATAAAAGATAATATGATATAAATTAATCACTTATCTTCCAAGCTTAGATTGAATACAGAGTTCGAAAATACTGTCATAGATAAATATTTACATCTTATACATGGAGAAAGTCATGTGCTGGCCTCACCAGATTTTTAATACAGTCAAGGCAAAGACCTTCTGGGAATAAGTCCATCTCCTTCCTTTGGGTTTGACATCCTTTCAGGATTGCTGTTCAAAAGGACAAAGAGGAATTAGTTAGTTGTGAAGCTTTAAAATACTTGGCAAAGTCAAAATTATCAACATTCATTTCTGTAAAAAACTTTTTCATCTTTAAACTCCCTTTCTTAAGCCTATTGACGACTCTATCCTTCTTTTTCAATTCCTTGTACATTTTCTCCTTCCTTGGTGTTAAATCAATTAGTCTTCTTACTCCCAATAAACTGAATGTAGTGGAAGGTGGAGAGGAGGCAAAAGAGGTTGATGGAATAGGTTCAGGAGATGAGGCAGCCCTCAAAGGAGAAGTGTAAGATTGTAAATCAGTAGTTGGAGATGGAGAAGAGGCAAAAGAGGTTGATGGAATAGGTTCGTGTGAGGAAGGAGGAACATCTGGAATAGATGGGATGACTAAAGTGGAAGAATCTGGTTGTGCTGCTTCAGCTGCAATTGAAAGATGAGGTGGAAAAAGAGTGGGCAATGCTGAACACAGAAGGCGGCCTGACCAAGGAAATGTAAAACAATTAATAGCAAAATGTTTAATACAAATCCGACAAGAGCCATGGTGCTTCTTCACTTCTATGCCTTCCAAGTTTGGATTCTTGCAAAAGTCTTTCCATACCAAGACCAAAAGGAATTTTTTGAATGCTTATTAGAGATAGATAAGAACAAATAAGCAATACATCAGTAGCAAAATAAATTAACTCGAAATTACTTAGTAACATAGGAATTACTTAAAAACAATAAATCTTGGGGAAGCCACTGAAAGTTAATCACTGTTCCTGCATCTGAAGTTTTCTGGATAGGGCATTATTTAATGTAAGGCACTCAATTTCGTTCCAAACCATTTCCAGGCAAAATTAGTACCAACTACTAGGTTTTCTTATTAGATGAAAAGATGACACTCAATATATAATCGATATCAACTCTAGCTTGTAAATGACTAACAGCAAATAGTACAGGAAAATCATCACATAACCTAACAGAACTCATTTGGTTTCATGAATAAATACCATAAATAATGTTTATAAGATGCAGACGTTTAGAAATAATACCAACAAAATTTAAAATTTTAACGAAAATGAGTGAATGTTTTCTAACTCCCAAAAAAGATCTTTCATTTCGGAATTGAAGATTAAGAATGAAAAACGATACTTATCATGTTAAAAGATGACAAAATGAAGACAACTCTCCGTTCCTAATTCGAATGCATTAATAACACAACTGAAGACTATATAGTTTATTACAACCTCAAATATGTACGTAAACGAAATTGACAGATAGCATATATGGGGAAAGATCAAGGTTACTTAATGCTTTCAAATTTTATTCTAGGCATAGACGATAGGTATACAGAATGCTTTCCGTTCATACTTAAAATACAAATATTTCAAATTCACATGCTCACCTCTTCGCAGTTCGAGGAAAACTAAATTTTTTCACGCCTTTTGCAACACAGCCATAAACATTACACTTTCTCATCTCCATGATATCAAGCCGATTCCAAATTGCTGCTCAACCGAAGCATTCAAAACGCCTTGGTAAACTAACGTGCTGGCAGATTTGTCGAATTTTACATATTGCCTATATATATATAGAACACGACTTACCACTGAAACAAGTACTCTGAAATAAATAAACGGCTTTTAGAGTATTATATACAACTAGGCCCGGAATTGAAAACTCTGATGAAAAATACGGTAAAATTTCGGATGAGGACGGCGAGGTGTTTTTTATTTTTTACCAACTAGAAATAGCCCTTTTTCGATGAAATTTTTGTGGAACATGTATCAAATATGGCGGCTTACTTACATATGCTTACATACATAAAAGTAATGGGTATGTGCCATAATTACCGCGATAACGACGTTGCAATGACGGAGGTGCAGTATTGGCGTCCGGAGACCGTTTTTGAAACCGTTAGTTATGGCGTTCTGACGCCAGGTGGAGCAGCACACGCCCAGTTTCACATCTCGGAAACTGCGAAAAAGTAACTCATTTCGAATCGCGTAAACATGACATTCACACGTATTTGTCGATGATATTCCGAGGAATTTCATGTATTATCGATTACATAAAATGCGGTAAACCAAGAAATCATCCATTTATGAAACTATTATGAAGTAATAGCGTAACTCACGAGAACGAATTAAAGATGGAAATGTAAATATAAAACATACCTATAATAATTCGATAACATTGATTTAAAAAAGAAAGAAAAGCAAATTTGAAATTTAAAAAAATAATTGAAAAATAGGTGCCTAACCTCGTAAAAAGGAAGTGGAGAACCACATCTAGAGCAAATATGTCCATCTTTCCGGATCTAGCAGCCGTGCGCCTCAAGGAATGTCAGTGCATCCTCGGGAGAGGTGAACGTCTGAGCCGCGGCGAAAACGTTGTAATAGCAGCTAACGCAGGAATTGTCGACCATTTCGACGAGGAACTCTTCGAGTAATGGTAAATTGATTTCATATGCATTTTTGATCAAATAAAATGCAGAAAACAATGAAATCATCCAATAATGAAGCTATTATGAAGTAAATGCGTGATTAACGATTATGAATTTAAGAACGAAATGGCACTTAATAACTTTTCTATATTCGGTCGATTTTATTGATATAACAATGAAAGACAATAGGCTTCCAAGGTTTTTATAAGGAAAAGCAGTGTTTTTGTCGCAAATGTTGCTTTTTGTTAAGAAAAAGATTGTAACCCTCTCGTGCGGTTTGCAAGCTATAGTTGGTTTGCAAGCTCATTCGGTTTCCAAGGTTTTTTAAGAAAAATCATAACTTTTTATTATGAAAGATCATATCATAAAGGGAACCTCGAACACCCAACTCAACCCATCGGCGTTTAGCCAGTTGTTTATCTTTAATATTAATTGATAAAGAAATAAATGATATAATGGAAATAAAAATTATTAATAAGCTCGATAGACCTTGGGAACCTGTTTAGCTTGCAAGCCAACTATAGCTTGCAAACCGGACGAGAGGGTGACTATCTTTTTAATTACTCAAAGCGAATTATGCCGAAAAAAAGACGTTTTCCCTGAAAAACACCTCTTTTTGCTCAATGAGTATGAATTTGGGGAAAAAGAGGTAAATAATTCAACATTTAAATCCCACCCAACACCCCTTTTCGCTCAAGGAAGCACGTAACCGAGAAGAAAATTGGGAAAAAACATCTAAATCAGTCGACATTTACATCCCACCCAACACCCCTGTTTTCTCAAGGAAGCCCGTAAGTAGAGATGGGAACCTTGAAAAAAATGAAACGTTTAAAACGTTTGAAAAAAACGCTTTTTTCATTCGCCTTGAAAAAAACGTGAAAAAAAGTTTTTTCGTCAATTTTGAGATGGCGTTCTTCGTGGTTTATCCGATAGATTTACTATCCTGATTAGTAAATTTTGCAGTTGACCTGACCTTATAGCTTGTAAAGAACGTATTTCTCTAGTTTTTAAAATGATTCTATAATAAACACAAGTGTTTATATGTTTGCAAGACTGATACATTGTATAAAATCAACATTTTCAGGCGTAACTTTGTGGAAGTTTGTCTTCATGATAAAATTCAAATGAGTTAATAGCTTTGTAAAAGCAATCTATGATAAAGTGTAGAAAATTTTGAAAATTGGCCCCATGTGGTTCACTAGTGACCGCTAAGTTTCATGTTGCTGAACAGAAAATAGTGTTCATAGTTTTTTCTTGACACCATGTATTCACGTGTTGGAATTCATCAAATTCAGTGTTCCGCTTCAAGCTCTGAGTGGAAGACGTATCATTGCGTGGATTATTTGAGCGTGTGTATCATCGTTCGAACTTAGTTTTCAGATGTTCAAAAGAGCAAAAAAATTTTTATCAATTAAAAAACCCTGCAGTAACTCGATTCTGATCCTCAGCTATTGCTCTGGAACAAGGGCGTCGCCAGCACTGGGCTGGGGGGGGGGGGGGCAAGCTGCCCACAGGGGGAGTCTATCGTTAGAAAAAAAAAAAGCCTAAAATAACGCAACCCGCAGAGCACTGGGTTGAACTTTTCTCCGGCTCCCCTTAACTATATGTATTTTTGGGGTTTTATTTTAATCTCATATGGGACTCAGGAGCTTGTCTATCCTATGACATGGACTCAGATAGTTTAAATGAACCTTTTGCTTAACGATCATGTTCGATTTTTTTCTCAAAGTCCTCTTAATTCCTTTTATCATGGAAAATAAAGCATGCCTGCAATGTAAACTTCTCGGATACCGGTGTCGTCTGCTAGAGCGATATAGAAAACGAATCATCTGCCAACCTCCCGCAAACTCTATTAAAACCTCATTGATTAATTCTAATGTCAATTTTATGTATATTCTAATGCATTAGTCCGTTTTAGTTTTTAATTGACCAATACCAAGTATAGCATAGAATTCCTTTATAGTCGTTTACCGCAATGAAATAAAGCTACTCTATAGTACATTATAATAGCTTATCAGGGTAATTAGAGATTTTCCGCTAGTGCAAATTTTTGTACTAATTCATAATTGGGACTTAATGCAGTAAAAGTTGTCAAAATGACGAATACGAGAACTTGTATACCATGCAAGACCTGCAGGTGCAGCCGAGAGCACAATGAAATGTTCATTAAAACGCCGTGGATTAATACTGACGTTCGTTCTGCTTCATAGATTTCAGATAATGAATGAAATAATAAAATTAAGGAAGATGCATAGATTCTAGTTTCGGAACATTTTGTGGCGGCAGCTGCTCTGATGCACATCAATTGAACATGCTGCAGGCAGAAACAAGCCACTACTTATTTACCTATAAAACCTTTAGAAATGCGAAAATAACAAAATTACTTCGTGTTACACATTGCTCAAAATACATTTTGTGTTCCAAAACGTTCGACTTACTCGATCAAACCTTGATAAATCTGTATCAAATCCGCAAAATCACGAAAAAACAATGTATTGGTATAGGGAGATACGAAAAGTGCAACCCAGCATGGCTAAAAGCGCAATCTGCCCTTTTTTTTGGCTTCACTTTTGGGCGCTAGAGATAGCAATACTACCCTTGTGTGGCTGCCTGATTGAGGGTACATAATGAAGGTAAAATAACTGCAGGTTATGACAATAAAACAAATACTTTACTGCAAGAAAGAAAAGCGATGAGGAAGTTATACTTTTAAATATTGTGAAAAGAGGGAAAGTTTCCCCAGCTTCTGATGAATTTCTGAAATCTGATTTGTAATTGTAACTGATTACAAATTTGACAGATTAATTATAATTGAGCCCAATTACATTTTATCAGTACTTTTCCTTATAAGCGGCGAAGATAGTAAAAACAAAAGTTCCAATTTTCCTCAAGAGATGGCATTAGTGGTGTAGTTTATAAACAAAAGTTCCAATTTCCCTCAAGAGATGGCATTTGTGTAGAAGTTTATAAACAAAAGTTCTAATTTTCCTCAAGAGATGGCATTAGTGTCGAAGTTTATAAACAAAAGTTCCAATTTTCCTCAAGAGATGGCATTAGTGTCGAAGTTTATAAACAAAAGTTCCAATTTTCCTCAAGAGATGGCATTAGTGTCGAAGTGTATAGGATATAGAAGTGTATAGTATATAGAAGTGTATAGTACCTTTAATGTATCGAATGTCAATTCAATTATGGCTATCGATCTCGGTATGGAAAAACACGGAGATCGTGACAATTTGACTTTATTTGAGATTTGACAATAGAGAAAAAAGATATAAAGATTCCCTTGATAGAAAGAGGAGATATAATAATTCTAATATATTAATAATTGCTTCTTGTCTGGCAATGGCGTATGACTTAGCGGGAGCATCAGAGACGATAACAGGAATGAGGGATGTCGGTGTGTTCTTTTTTACACACCAATTCCGGTTTATAAAGCCGATACATTAAATGTAAAAATGATCATAAAAAAAATTCGCATTGCTGGAAAAAATTACTCATGTATAAAGGGTAGATTATGATACAATTTGATGTAAATATCATTGCCACAAGTTGCAATGTATTGGAGAAATTAGATGATTAAATACAATGTGACGTCTCCATTCTGCTGGTTGCGTACTCAATTTTCGTTTTGCATCGCTGCAAGTACAATTGAAAAGACTTGGAAGAAATAAATAAATAGGAAGTTAGTGCATAAAATTGACTACAAACTGTGTTAAAAACCATGTTTCTACGTAGCAAAGTTACGAAGAAAAAAATTTATATAGTTCTCCATCGCTGAAGTACGCATTTGATAATATCGACATAATTCATACGTTTCCTTTTTTTAAATAAAAAAGTTATTTGTATTAAATTATTTACTTTTATCAATTAATTGTTATATTGTTTATTGATATTGTATTAATTATTGATATATTTTAGAAGCAAACGTCTCGAAAAAAATTCGATTCCCATGAATAAATCGAAAATGGCAAAGGTCTATTTACTGATCGAACTTTTTAGATTAAACTTTTACATTAACGCTATATTTTAAAACTTACGAGGAAAATTGGAACTTTTATTTACAAATTTCGACACTAATGCCATCTCTTGAGGGAAATTGGAACTTTTGTTTATAAACTTCGCCACTAATGCCATCTCTTGAGGAAAACTGGAACTTTTGTTTATAAACTTCGCCACTAATACCATCTCTTGAGGAAAATTGGAACTTTGGTTTATAAACTTCGCCAATAATGCCATCTCTTCAGGAAAATTGGAACTTTTGTTTATAAACTTCGCCACTAATGCCATCTCTTGAGGAAATTTGGAACTTTTGTTTTTGAATATATCACCACATTGGTGCACCCATCCTTATTTGAACATCTTAGGAATGACTTCATCCGTTGCTTTTAAAATTACCTCCTCTTCTAAGAAACAAAAAATCATTTATATCAGATGAAATTTTCTGGTAGGCTCACATTTAAGCCTGATTTCCTTATTTATGTATTAGCCAAGTATTCAATTGAATGCGTCACATACCGGAGAGTACAAATTCGGCTGCATTAAAATATTCTGTAGACTCTTGATTATAGTTGATATTATAATTAAATTTGCAGAAATCAAGTTGTATACCAAGGTGGAAAAAATGAAGACGTCAACTTACAAGTATTTAGACTAAGTGATAGGTGGTTTAACCAGCAGAGAGATGATACAAAACCCAGTCTTACGCACTGAGTGTTCAAAAGAAACAAAAATTTTACACGAATTGAAATTTTGAATGGGCATTGCATAACCAGATATGAGATTCGTGGGATTCTATCGCAAGAGAAAAACTTGACTGCATCGAAAAGGAAGCTGAAGAATTTAAGTCACACTTTTAAAAGTTTCTGAAATGTATTCAAGTCATCAAGTCACAGTTACGATAAATCTGTGCGTAACTTACGCGCACAATACCTTTCAGCTGACTGATTTGCTTCCAAAATGGTATACAGTAAAACCTCGATAACACGTACTCGTTTAACACGAACCTCTCGATAACGCGAACAGTATCACGGTCCCGGCAGGAATGTATAGTATCTTACGGGGTTTTGTTCGTTTAACACGAATTTCGGTTATGACGAATTTCGAACAGTTTCCTCCATCTCTTGAACCATATAGTTCGCTTAAGGCGAACTACTTCGCTATAAGGCGAATTGCCTGGCAGAATAAGAACCATGGCTGGGAGGATAATACGTTGCCTTGGTCCCTCGTTTTGTAACGATAACTCAAGACAATGTAAGACACCCAAGAAAATGCAAGGAACCCAATGAGATAGTGTGACTGGTAGGCAAGGAGTCAGTCAGGGAATAAGTTTGGATGAATTTTCTTAGTCTCCTCGTGTCGACGACTGTGAGTGAGTCTTTACTGAACAACTGTAGCTACAGGAACAAAATATCCTTTTGCAATGAGCAAACGAAAGCAAATGAGTATTGATCTTCAAACGAAGCTTAAAATATTAAGTGAGGTGGAACGCGGAGCACGGACGAAAACTCAGATTGCCCACGATTTTGGTATTCCAAAATCTGCATTGTCAACGATAATCAAAAATCACGAAAAAAATGACGAAGCGGCTGCATCAGGAGGTTTTGAGCTGAAAGGAAAGCGCATGCGTGGATCATATTTCAAGGTCTTCGAAGAGGAATTAATGGAATGGTTTAATCACGTCCGAGCAGCAGACGTACCTATAAGTGGACCCTTTATACAGCAAAAGGCATTGTAGATTGCATCCACTTTGGAAATGAACGACTTTAAGTGCTCCTGTGGCTGGCTGTGGCGATTCCAAAAACGCCATGGAATCTCTTCGCAAGTGATATGTGGGGAAGCAAATAAAGTGAACGAAGGAAGTGTCAATGAGTGACTGGCTGATTTTAAACTTCTTCGAGAAAAGTACTCTCTCATCGAGACGTTTTTAACATGGACGAAACTGGTGCATTTTATAACCTCTTGCCAAGCCGCACTCTGAGTATTGAGGGAGAGAAATACCATGCCATGCCATGGCAGCCACAGTAAGCAGCGATTGACCGTTGTTCTCACTTGCAACTCGGACGGAAGCGAGAAGTTACGAGGGCGGATGATTGGAACATCGAAGAGCCCCGATGCTTCAAGTACTTCGTCTTTCAAAGCTGCCCTGCGATTACACCCACCACAAGAAGGCATGAATTAACGGCACTGCATTTCGTGATTGGCTCGTGCTATTTAACAGTCGTATGGCTGCTCAGAATCGTTATGTGTTACTCACGATGTACAACTGCGCTGCCCACAACCTAGGAAAAATGGAGTTGACTAACATTAAGGTTTGGTTTTTTCCGCCAAACACAACCAATCCTTTGCAGCCATTGGATCAGGTAATCATCGTTCTACTGAAGAGATATTATCGGACTCATCTGGTACGAGCGGCGATTTTCGCAGCAGAAGGAAGTGATAAATTAAGTTGGACTGTTTTGGATGCTGTAAGAGCGATTGGAGCAGCTTGGGAATTTGTTTCTACAAAGTATATAAAAAGTTGCTTCGATAAGGCTTGGGCCCATAGTGTGGTCGATTCTGCTGTTGGACAAGGAGTGGCTACTGGAAAGGACACACCTGAGGAATGGGAGCTGTTGCAAACTCTTTCGTCGACAAAGGTAAGCATCGTGAGAATATCTCCGCAGTTTGAGCGTTGATTGTATCGTCTTTAAAACAGTTTTAAATTGAGTTTTCGCTTAAAATTTCCAGGTCGAATTTACGTTTGAAGAATATCTTGAGTTTGACAATGATCTGGCCGTATGTTCCTGACGAGGAAGTAAACGCGAATAGCGAAGAATCATCCTTGGATGAATGTGAGAAGGAGTCGCTTGAGCCATCCACCTGTGGAGAAGTCACAACGGCTCTAAATGTGCTCCAACGATATGCAGCAACGGCAAACGTTTAGGACCTTTTCGGATAACTTGGATCGGATTAGACTTGACTGCATGAATCATTTGCGCCCTACTCTTTGGCAAAAGAATTTAAATGATTTCCTTAAACCTAATAAAGCTAAAATATTGACTTTGAAGACTCTGGTTATTTTTTTATTTATGTAATGCCTGACTGTGATGTAAAATAAAATTTTTATACCAATTAATTGTAAGTTTATCGCAAAAATTAAACAACGGAATATATTTACTTACCAATTGGTAAAGAAAGACTTAATAGAGATTTTTGTGATCGTTACTTATACTTCAACATTATAATAGACGTCAGTATATCAGCAAGTATATTCGCACTTTTTTGCCACTTAATGGTTAACACGAATTTTTTCTTAACGCGAACACTTTGCCCGGTCCCTTGAGATTCGTGTTAGCGAGAGTTTACTGTATTATTAATAATATCATCGAAAATTAATTTTTACTGATATCTTGTATTGCTTCAATACTTTTACAAATTTCTACGGAAACCCGGTTATTGAATTATTTTCGTAACTATACAGCAAATTTACGGGTAATTATAAAATATGGATCGGTATATTTTATATCATCCCGAGTAATGAAGCCTACTGTACAGACTTTTAATCGTCCAGAATGCTTAATAAAGGAAGAAGTAACTTTGCAATTGCCGCTAACTCATCTTGAGATGTGCCCTCCGATAACAGCCCTAAAATAATACAATCCTAATTTATGCTACTAATAATGGTCATTTTACAAAAAACAACATAGACATAAACTTACGTTTTCCCGATAGAGGACTCGAGCTATTAGCGGACTGTGAAAAAAATTTCAGATGTCCATCTGTATCTTATGAAATCCAAACTAAACTCTCCTTCGAACTGTTCCCTGTGAATTTCTCAAAAGTACTATTCAAGAGCCTAGCTTTGCATTCACACCCTCAAAACAGTCACATGCAGAAGATCTAACTGAGCGTTTTATCAACCTGTTTGTCCCTCAAACGTAATCTTAATCTCTGTTTTCAGGGTGTAAGTTTCGAATTACTTCTCGAATGTTCCCTTGTGTTTTTGCGAGGAGTAAACGAATCAGCACA
Source organism: Sympetrum striolatum (assembly GCA_947579665.1). Lineage (NCBI taxonomy): Eukaryota > Metazoa > Arthropoda > Insecta > Odonata > Libellulidae > Sympetrum > Sympetrum striolatum. The sequence goes on along the minus strand of OX388345.1, from coordinate 124,784 downwards.
TTCGAATTCTTCTCATGGGAATCTTATCTTATGGTGTGAGTCATCTAACAAAAGGATATGGTTAAGAAGTGCATTCGTTGAACATTGTGTGCGAAACACTCGTAGCGTCCCATTGATATCGATGTCGGCTCTAGGCCTGCTCTGCTACCGAAAACAACAACTTAGCTACTGGCATGCAAAGCTAGTCATAGGACTTCTTGGGGGGGGGGGGGGGGTTCGAACCCCTAAACTTCCCCCCCTCGCTGCGCCACTGCTTGGGCCTATTTGCAAAATACTCACCGCAAAACTTTCTTATGTCCATTTTGAAGGGAAAACGAAAAAAAACTGAATCCTTTGTCTTCTGCCGGCGAATGTCGGACGATACTCAAGGAAGTTTGAGAGAGAGGACATAATCGCATAACCTCGCGCTCTGATCCCATCGAGAGGCAGTTCTAACTACATTGTTCACCCTGAAACCGAACTTTTCTTCTCTTGGGAGGGAAGGGGCGAAGGACTCAACTACAAAGTATTGTTGAAATATTTTTGCTGCGCTGGAGGTATAAATTTCCTACGAGGAAGTACTTTTCCCATCACTGGTGTTTACACGTGCCAACACTTGACTTTGTTTTGTCTAAATTCTTTTCAAATACGCTCGTGCCTGAAAATTGTTTCTACAACACATCCCGAACCAAACTACGATGCGTCGCCAGGGGGGGGGGCAGCTGCCCCCCCCCCTGGCGACGCCCTTGCTCGGGAATCATTAATTACTAACAAAAGTGTGCTGCAACAGATAGCGATTGATGCGAATCCTAAGAATCCATCCCTGAGGCTTCGTCACGACACAAAAAACGTGTTCTGTCCGAAAATTAACTTTTGGATTTTTTAAAATAATCTGCATGACGTTCTGAAATCACTTAAAGCTTACATAATCGACATGGCAAATGATGAGCCACAGCTTAGCAAAGTCTGCTGCATTTTCCTAGATCCCTTTGGAAGAGTAAAACATTTTTGTACGATCACAACTTAAATTACTGATGGTCGCAGTTGTAAAATAATAAATTGAATTAAAAAGAGAAGAGATTTGGCCATGACAAAGGCCCATTTGCCAGCTAATTTTGTTTACCCTTCAAGAAAAGCTTCGAACTTGGAACCATCAAAAATTTCTGATGTTTTTAAATTTGTTGATATTCTCGCAAAATCAGATCCCACCTTCAGTGAAGAGAATACAGCTGAAATTCATTCCAAAATGGCAAACAACGTGGCTGACGATGGTAAGTGAGACACCATACGTCATTTCAGTATCTAAAAATTTTTCGCCTCTAATTTTTTGGAAGGGAATATGCTCCAAAACAAAAGTCTATTGTGTTGCCGTAAAGATTTTTCACTTCCATCTGCATCCTCGGCGACGGAAAGAAGTTTTAGCAAGCACGGAAATATTCACAACCTAAGAAGAAACCGCAGGACTAATGAAAGAGCTTTGAAACCTATTTTAATCAAGCACAACTTGAAATTACTAGAAACTGAAAGAGCTAAAATTTCAAGCGATAATCTCTCGAAAATTGGATGGAGAGGAAGGAGAGGAAGTTGTAACACTTGCGGGTGTAGATGAGAACAATTCTTCACTCATTTCCAGCTATGAATCAGATCTAGATGGCTTTGTGGAGGAATTTGAATACACAGGTACAGACTAATCCTATCCAAAACATATGGCCACTTTGGTTCTTTTGCTTTTGTATCGAGTTGTATGCATCTTTACAGTTGTGCCCTACTAACTATAATTTATTTGCAACTAATACAGACTATAATTTAACTACAAATAATATAAGTATGGCTGTAATTAATACCATTTAAGATGATATAGTCCATGATTAAAAAAAAATATGTAAAAATATATCCTTCTTATTTATAATTACCTACGAACTCTTTCACTCATTTATTTCAAGCATTCTAAGATACGAAACGGAATTGTTAAAACAAAACATGTGTAATCATAATTAGATTGGAATATCAAACAAAAATGTTGCTGCTGTTTGTTTTTAATTTTACGGTTTTTTTTGCCTAAATTAATCCCCTATACTATTAGATAAAAAAACACTATCGATATACTGAAAAGATATAATCATTCTTCGAAGATGTTTCTGCTATTCGAAGATGTTTCTGCTATTCGAAGATGTTTCTGCTATTCGAAGATGTTTCTGCTAAGTCGTATTAATATTATAAATAATTTATTTATTATTTACATTAACTCCGCCCTTACCGTACGAAAACTGGAGGATTCCTCGGCATTTATATCCAATTGAATATTTTCCTTTAAAATTCAGAACCTGTTATAGGTGGCTGAAATAATCTAATATCTAATACTAATTAATATACTTAAAGAAAGATTTACGTGTTTGAGATCATCGAGTATTCAAATGTGATTTTCAGCGCATCTCTGTGCATAATTTTGTAATAAACTTACGTCATAAATTTCAATTTTTTGTTGAATAACTATTACTTGGAACAGATAATGATTCAAACGTTTTTTTTTTAGAAATAAAAACGGTTTTTTTTAAGAAATAAATACGTTTTTTATGAAAAAACGTTTTTTAATCAACGTTTTAAAACGTTCGCATGAAAAAAACGTTTTTTTCCCATCACTACCCGTAAGTGAGTAGGAAATGGGAAATGGGCGATTGCTAGAGTTGAAATAAGTAACTTTCGCCCTAGCGGAAATTCGAGGAACCATCAAAAATGGCGGAAAATCAGTCGAAAAACGACAAAAAATGGTCATATTTGGATGAAAATATCTCAAAAACCAGTGCTTTTAGGAAGGATTTCTTAACATATAAATATACCGCAATACTTTATCTTCAATATGGTATAACTTTTGTCTCTGTATATCCACTATTAAGGGAGAAACAGAATTTCTCCCTCGCCGTCCTCATCCGAAATTTTACCAAAAATACTATCCTTTTCGGTAGCCATAGGTTGTGTGAATACTACTACGAGTTTTCCATTCCCATGTATCTCTTCTGTCATTGATAGATATTAGAATAGAGGAAAAGAATAAATGGGAAATATGCTTTAGATTCTCAATAAAAGAATTATTTGAATAAAAGGATGAATCTGCAGATAAAATAATTTGTTATAAAGAGATTACTGGAAATTGATTTTTAAAATTCCGCCTTCGACCCTCGATATATCGTTATCATTCAATACTTGGCAGACGGTACTGCTGTTTGCCAATTAGGCTAGAATCCTTGGCGGTCAAAGATAAATCATGTCCTTGTAACAGTATCTCAATGATTGTCTAATGTACATTCTTTCTAAAATACGTTTAGAACCCTCAGGATGACCTCAGTGTTTTTAAGCAGTATTATCAGAAACGGTAGATACTTCAAGTTACGACAGTAAGTGCAGTTATTACATATGGTACGTCGCATTTCTTTTCGGGTATTTATTAACCTGTTTATTAGCTCCAATAAATTTTACTTTAGTTTCAGAAAGTACAAATTTGAAAAAAACCTAAGTTCCACGCAACAGTTACATCTCGCGAATGATTGTCTATTTGCCACCCCCCTCAAGGATTTTCCTACACCTAATCGACGTCTCTTCAATTTTGCTGGAATAAGTGATAGAAAAAAGGAATATTCTGGCAGAAGATTAGTCGGGTAAGATGTCTTAAATATAGAGATGAGATAATTGAAGCACTCAAATCGCAAGCAAGTAGTAGCGTTGTATGTAGATTTGTAAAATACATGTTAGGTCTACAAGCTGTGTACATGTACATACGATAATGTCTGGTAAACTAAACTCTACGTTCAACATCACGATGAAGTTCGAATATTGTTGTTTGAGCATTTTATCTGTTGGTAGTTATACTGTTCTTTAATTTTTTATATCACATGTATTAAATTTTGGTATTCTGTTGTGTAATACAGTCGATTCACATGCTAAGTATCAGCGAGTTCTCTTTTTTTTGTTTTTTCAACCTAAGTATTAATTTGCACAAAGTAACCGTTTTCGAATTGGTTTTTGACATCACCATTTGCTTTTTAACGTTTTACTTAATTGCTAAACTGCTTGTTAGAATTTAATCATATTTGTTTAGGCTGAAATTGGAACAGGAATTAATCAAGAACCTTATTGTAACCATGTAAAAAGTTCTCAAATTAAATCCAGTTTAACCCAGTGTTTACCCATTGTAGAGAATTCTTAAATTTTACTTTTAGGAATAAAACTCCTACATACTTCAAAGAAGTACATTTAAAAGAGATTAAGATTTGTGGCTAATCATAAATTTATCAATTAGCTCGAATTCTTGGAAATTTTTGTTTTTTTGTCGTTATTCACATTTTCTAGCCCACTCTTTCAACATGTGGACTTCCATGAACTTTGTCTCTCTTCTAGTTATTCAATGGAGCAGATGTATGACGTTGTGTCAGATGTGGGCAATTACAAGAAATTTCTACCCTGGTGTAAGACATCATTAGTCACCGTAAATAGGCCTGGGCATCTCAAAGCAGATTTGGTAATCAGCTTCCCACCAATCACAGAGAGTTACACCTCAAGCGTAACTCTGGTGAAACCTCATTTGGTGAAAGCTGTTTGCACCGAAGGAAAACTCTTCAATCATTTACTGACAATATGGAAGTTCAGCCCGGGTGTGAAAAAGACAGCACAGAGTTGCATCATTGATTTCTCTGTGTCATTTGAGTTCCGGTCAACATTTTATTCTCAAGTGGCTCATCTGTTCTTTAATGAAGTAATACGACAAATGGAAAATGCATTTGTAACAGAAGCAACTAGAAGATATGGAAAACCATCTGTTAAAAGCCAAAGGTTAGGACTATTGTCTGTGAGGTCTTGATGTAAGTTACTTGTTAGAATCACTATTACTTGACTTTGCACTTCATTAAATTATTTAGGAAGTTTGACTATGGTTGCGATTTTATGTAAATATTTTTAGGAAATCTTACAATCTCTTGTTTTGTTGACATTTTAAATTCAGTGAAATTATATTTTTAAATTATATATTTAAATAAATTGTTAAAAAAAAGTCTAGTAATATATTCAAGAATATTAAAACCCCTTAAAAAGCAATTATTTATTACAGTGAAACACATGTTACATTTGACCACATTGAGAAATAATCACTGGTATTTTTGGCTTATTGTTAGGTCCAGTTGGCACATTTTCAATTTTCCTCATCACCAGGAGTCCATCAACTACTCGCCCAAATACCACATGCTTTCCATCCAAAAAATTGCACTTAGCACAAGTCACAAAGAACTGGCATCCATTAGTGTCTTTACCACTGTTTGCCTAAAATTGAGACAAAATCTAAAAATTAAGACCCTTCAATCAAGCAATGAGCTATTGGCAGTTTGCAAAAATATTACCATTGACAGTAATCCTGGAGCATCATGTTTTAAAATAAAATTTTCATCAGCATACGTTCCTCCGCCATATACACTCATTACTCCCGTTCCATCACCCTGAAAAAAGAAATGGAAAGAACTTTATATTGAAGACTCAACGTATTCTTGCTTAATTTAAGACGACGTGCCACTCTCTAAAAAATACTCCAATTGCAGCACTACCAAATGGTTTCATGTGCAAGATATCTATCCATCAACATTTGAAAAAAGTATAATTTTGATGGTCAAACCTTTCAAGAATATGCTAAAAAGCGAGCGAAATGCACATGGACACTGTCCACGAGGAGCTTGTCTAAATTGAGCCTCAAAAGAGGCCTTAAACTTTTCTTTCTGAAGCTGGGAAAGCATTACTTAAAGCATTCCATGCGGTCTTGATTTCATTGGTATAAATAATAAATTCCTGTGGCGGAATACAGTTTATTTCAATTATACATGGAATGTTGCTGTAAGTTTTTTTAAATTTTATGCTAACATTTATCACTTTTTTATATTTATGTTGTCATATGCCACTCTCAGCCACAAAAACCAACTTAAGCCGCTCTCCACACACAACGTGTTAAACTTAGATCGGTTCATTAAAAATTTGTTATCAACTGATCTGTGGGAGTAAAATTTCATCTCGTAAAGCTAAGATAAAATTACCTTAACTGTTTTAAAATAAACTTCCTCTAATAAACTATTTTTTTGCATCTGAGTGACGGAACATTCATATGTATATGTACTCACTCCATCCAATTCAGAAATAATGAGAAAATCAGCCTCATGTTCATATTATATCTTCAGTTAAAACATAATAAAAACTACACTTGAATGTTTTTATTTCAAAATGGTACTTACTCAAAAACCATGCTTCATAAATGTATTAATATTCTAAACTTAGATATCTTAAGTTGGTCTGAGAAGGCTCCCTCACAAATCTTGTCAGATTTATTTGAGAGTTCTGAAAGATGTTTTGATATCCGATAACTCTTACAGCACCTTCGACTTTGTTGACCGCTTGTATATGCTCTTAATTTCATCTTAATTGCTTCTTTCACCAAATGTAACACCCAACCGCATCCAGTATGCAAATTATCTCTGCACCTAATCTTCCATTCTGACATATCCTAGGTTTGATTATCAGACTTTCAAGTTACATTCAAAATATGCCCTTGTTATCCTAGAACAATATCCCCAAAAGCACAAAATAATTTTTAGCACATCATAACATAACCTCCAAAAATTCAATTCACTGTAATTAACATATAATTAGTTAAATATCTCATGCGGAAAAAGTTGCTTTAAGAGCTGTGAATAGAAAGATTGAAGGGAAAATAGGAAAGCAAGAGAATGTCAGTTTGGTTTAGAGTGAGGGATGCAATGGGGGTAACGAGGCTATTTGTAGCTCATGGACAGCCTCAAATCTTGGGAAATGTTGCAGGTTATGGAAATACTATGCAAGTAAATTGGCATAAGCTGCCATTGCTAATCATTCAAATTTAAATAGCAACTAATATTTGCATTCACAGAGTGCGATTTGAAAGTGCAACCAAAGGATGGCACCCAAAACAAGGAAGCCTAATAGAAATCATTTCTTCTCACCAATGATCTTGTCATTGCCTAGCACTTAATTCCTCTTCACTCTAGTCATTAACATGCACTGCACATTTTCTCTTTGAAGAGAGGCTGAAGAAGTAGATTGGAAATTCATTTCACTTGAATGATCAACAAAAAGAGACATTTAGAGAAAAGAACATTTTTAGAGATTTGTTATTTTATATGGGAAAGGAATTGAGGAAGGACACATAATGAGAAAAATAAAGATTTGCTGAATAATTAACACTCGATGATGTGAGCAAGAAGATGAAGAAAACGATGTTGGACCTGGGATACTAGAGTTTGAAATATAATTGGCTTTGGGGGATATATGAAAGGGAATAACGGAATGAGGGTTGACAAGATCCCAAAGGTATTCTTTAAGAACCTAGGGGACAAGGGTTAGAAATTTTTCTATGATTTTTGTAGAAAAATTTATGATGAAGGGTATTGACAAGAGGATTTTACCAAAACTATCTTGACTCCTTTACAGGAAAAGAACAATGCTAGTTAAAGTCAGGATTATCGAACAATTAGCCTAATATCTCCTGTGGCAGAAGTACAGCTAACAGCATAAAAAAGTTACCACCTAAGATGCAACCAGCATAACTCGAGAAGGGCGAGTCTTTCAGATTCTCTGTTTTGAGCGCGCTTTTCTTCTTCCTCTTTATGCCTGGCACGTTTTGAAGGCTTTTGTGATGATATATATTTTATAAATACTCGCTAAAAGTCATTGCTTTTGCTGCGGTAGAAGCAGTATTGTATTATGAAAGAATTAAATTCGTATTTCGTTAAATCGGCTCGAATCTCAAGCGTAATTCGCTCTTCTTCATAAAATATTGGGCATGAATTACTTTGACTACTCATATCTCCTCCTAACATAAAATATTCCATCAATGCAGATTTAGAATGAAATTATTTATTTCAGTTAATGCTCCACATGCCCACAAGATGAACGGTTTTTGTAAAAATTATGATACGATAATTAAGAGAATATGAACTACTGTAAATTAGGTCAATGGAAGAAGGGGAAATTAAAAAAATGTAATAAGAATAAAAATGGAGTAATAATTAAACAATACCTGCTATTACAAATAATGATATATGATAGTGGAACTCAAATAGGCAATAAGTTGCTAGTTTTCATTGAAAATGAATTTGTGAAAGTCGCCACATTGTTTGGACGCCATTTACATTTGCAGGGAATTTTGATTTAAATAATTTAAATAGTAGCACACTTTATACTATATGTAAGATGATACCAGTATAGGCCATCTGTCCTCATTATAATCTCGCAATAATCTTTTCGCCATCGAGCTGCGAAAATCACTATCGTTGAGAATAGGGTCATGTTGTCGCGTATTTCGTCATGTAAATCACAGCTAAGGAATATATCTAATAATTATTGTCTATACAGAGTTATATTCTTGAAGGATACTCAGCCGAGGGCTCCGGTCGTATAGGACTTACTACTATCGAACCTGTAGTCTTTTAACAAACCGCTTTATATTGTATGTGCGAACATTTCTTTTGAATAATTAAATCAGGACTAGTCGTGCAGAGTCGAGTCAAGCACCAAAAGAATTGAATAATATACTTCTAATTATTGAATTCCTTTCATTTACACCTTCTCCGTAATAAATGTTTGAATGCTAAAACAATTAATAATTTCAACATTGGAAAAAGGTATGAACCAACAATTTTAGACATAACTCCATTTTTAAAATACACACGTAATGCACTCATGCTGAATAATAAATTTAAATCTGCTACTACGGGTTTCAGCGGTCAGTCCCCTTGGGTGCTATCTCTGCTCTCCTTGTTTTCGTCTACATAACGGTATATGAGTGCCATTCATACCGGCCTTCTCAACGAAACAAAGGTAGCTTCTCCGTGGGGGTGAAAGAGGAAAGAAAAAGGGTCTTCCATGCAGTGGTGACTGGTTACTTTTTCAGTCCGTCTAAAATTCGACGCATCTTTTAGGGTATTTGTGTGAGATAGAAAATTGCTTGAAAATGCCATTCTTAGATGTGGACGGAAATATAATGAAAAGTTCGTCAATGAAGGAATATGAATGGTGTTACAGTTAATTACTTATATATTTTTTACACAAAGCATGGAGACGATGATAGGAAAATAAACAATGGGGATACGGAAAATTTTATGCTTACTAAGAAGAGAATGCTGATTCTCTTCAACACTAAGGCATACATCTAAAAAATGTAAAGATAATTTGGTAAACAGGCTCAGAAGTGATGTGCACAGATCCTGGGATGTAGGCTGTTTATAAGATTGAGAAAATGGTTCAATTACAAGATTGAGAAAACGATTTAAGCCATTTTAAGACAAAATAATGCAGGTTAGAAGGTGACCGGAAAAATATTTTTTCAATGGTTCAGCCAGAGAGAATGTGAATGAGATCAACCATTCGAAAAAGTTCCGATTTTTGTGGCAGTTTGCAAGTTTCATTTTCCTTACCTACTGCATTTGGTGTTATGTGAACTCACTTCTAAAACGTTCATTTACATCCAAAATTCATAAACCATTAACAATAGACCTATCATAGTCGAAAGTATTTATTAACACTGTAAATTTATTTTGCTTTGAAAATTAGTAGGATATTATCACGTAGGCATATAAGAATATGCATACAATTTGCATACACACATGCCTATAATTAGAGCTTCCGCCAGTTAATCCTACATAAATGTCGAGCAATTTACACATTTAAATTTCTGCACCTTCAAGATATCGTAAATGTCTTCCTTATCTTTAAACCAAGAAGTTTTAAGGAAGAATAGGCGAGGCCCATGAAACCAGCATTAAGATTCAGCAGTAATAGATTCTCCTGACAACAAGGAGGGAAGCTTTACCCATCTTATTTAAGAGTAATTATGGGTAATAAGTATGATATGTCAGTATTTCTAGTGCTGTATCTGATAATGGCTGATGGGCTAAACTGGACTCTCATTAAAAAAAGGAAAGGGAAAATACGAAGCCTAAATTTTAATTATTAAACGGCTTTTACCGATGTAAGGGAACTCAAATTGATTACGCCTGATTTAGCAGTTTTACTAAATGTAATTTCCATGAAAATATAGCCATAGCTCAACAACTATAAGGAATGGCGGAAATAACTAAGGAAAAAGATTCACAATTTCTTACATAACGCAGTTTCACCAAGTAACGGCTTCTTCAATCAATTTGACTATAAGGAAATTATTCAGAGAACTTGAACCAAAGAAAGCTGCATCCATTGCGAAGGAAATTGATTACAATCATCAGGAAGGGGTAATCTGAAGATTATTGACATTCTGGGCAGGCAGACGTTTAGAACTAGTTCCCCTTAATGGATAAAAGAAAGTTTAACCAAATATTGTGACCGGGTGTAATCGTTAAAATTCTGTAAGCTACGAGTATAATTTTATCATTGAGAATATTCAAGGGATCTGAGAAGAGCACACAAACACTGGGAACGGTCTCCCAGACTGCCCATGTCTCGTACCGTCTCTGCTTTCAGCATTAGAATTAAACATATATTAACCATAGAAAGATCACTCCCGTAGAAGCTTAAGCTTCGTAAAATGCCAATTCCAATATTACATTCTCAATATTTACATTCAACTTTTCAGGCCTTTTTTGCTATTTCTTCTAACCAATGATTTTCATAAACCTTTGGGACATCCTTACAAATCAATCAACAACAAAACGGGAAAATTTAAGAAATAGCTATTTGCGTAAACTAGCGTTCCTTTGGTTCTTTTATATTACTATCATTGGATGTATAGGGTTTTCAATTCTTTTATTCCATTAAAAGATAGACACAGTATTTAGTTTGGTAGATTTTAAGAACCTTTAAAATTAATATAAAAAACACCAAAAGCAAGTGAATACATTTTTTCTCTCAGTGTTGATGATAGCCAAAACGTTAAACTCATCTTGATTCACTTATAAAATTTGCTAGTCGATCTCACCTGGTTTATAAAATACAAAATAAGGATGTCATTTAAATACGTATTTAAACTCAATTATAATCGTCATTACTGTAACACACACGCAATAACTTGCCCATTCTGTGTCGAGTACTAAAAACTCATACCTCTAGCTAAGTCTTAGGTTTGGTTAGACCTTGATTAACCCATTGTCATGCAAAAGTGACAGATCTACGGATAGCGGTCTTATCATTTTCCATAACTGATAAAATAAAAGATGGTATTCTTAAAATACTGAGAACTTTGAAATAAACAAATTGTAATAATCTTCGGAGTCGATTCGTTGATCAATAAATAGCTAAAAATACGAGAGGAGTAACTTTTGAGAAATAAAATTTTGAGAATTTTACCAAAAGGACGTCTACCGCTGGCCTTTTACTACAGTATTTACTGGAAGCCATTACTTTCTAACGATAAGGAATCCATGGATCCAATTTTTAGGACAGTGGTTTTATCGAGCGACTTATCATGATTTTCATTCAATCCACATCAGATAAACAGTGAGATCTCGTAAGTTTTAGGCCGAAGAACATACAAAATATCAAATCTGATTCTCTGCAGTCCCACTTTATGAGAGATTTATTTCTTCGAGTCATCTTCTAATTGCGAGCTAAAAATTATACATATATCAGAGAAGGCTAGCGGACACATTATTTTAGATAACATCAAACTGAATCAAGCAAATTGCAACCCAAATACTCTTCTCCCAACGAGAAAGTTTTTCCTTTCCATTCCCCTTTGGCAACGAAAGGATTATCTTGCTCTTCTCCCCCACCTATTTCGTTTTGTCCTGTTTAATAATTTTCCGGGAATTCTGCCCTTTCACCTGCAGGTCACACTTTTGTTCCTTCTCATTCTTTCTTCTTTTTCCAGGCACACACCATATGGAGAATCGCATATTTATGTAAATGTTGAAGATAGTGATAGTAAGCGTCGAAGCTAATTGTGTGAAATTTTCTACAGTGTTGTTATAAGGATAATTTAATTTTACAAATTAATGGATTATACAATCTATAGTAGTCATGAGAGTAAGGATAAATGGTAATCTAGAAAAGAATATTCCTTATTTAAATCAATCGAATGAGCTTTAACTTTGAGGAACTCCAAAGGTAACTAAACACAAGGAAATAAATAACTTTGTGAAAGTTATACGACTTTCTGTGTGGAAGTTTTGGCACTTTTGTTTCCTTGTGTTTATTTCTTAGTTATTTCTCTTGATAATAGAACAATTTTCAATTGGGAAAGTTAAACGAAAGGTTTCTAAAAGCAATCAAATTATAGTGATCCACCGAATCATGCACATATCTTATATATAAAAATTCAGCCTGCGTATGTTTGTGCCCGCAAAACTCGAAAATAACTCGGTCGATTGACTTGAAATTTTTACAGAACATCTCATTCTAATATTTATACGAAATATAAAATATGAAAGTATTTCTATTTTTAAAAAATGGTGACACTTCGTCCTTGCTTCGATCCCAGACGAGTCAAAGCATTTCCGTAAGAAATGCACATAAAGCTCATTTTTGTCGCTGCAGACTTCATTTCTTTCGCAAAATTAAATTAAAAAGAATGGTCACACGAGATTGAGACGTAAACCAATAGCAGAGAAAAGGAATACAAAACCTTATTTTGGTCATGTATTATTGTTTTCGAACTGAATTTTCGAGATTTCACTCGGAATACTCGAATTTTTTTGTAAATTTTGTGAGTATAAACAACCGGTCCCCCTGACAAAAAATTCCATTGTTGAATCCAAGATCCTGCGTTTTGGCTTATATGAAATTAAGAAGAAGAGAAAAGTTGCTGGTTTCGTTCACATTGATAAGCATAATCAATTGTTGGAAGTGATTTAACTGATCAATTTTCAAAAAACAAAATGTGAGTTAATTTGATATCGAATGTTGTATTCAGTGAAATTCATTTGTATTGTTTAGGAAATGATTTAATAATCTGTTTTCGAAAATCAAAGTGAGAGTTACTTTGTTTGATTGCTGCATTCAATTCGATTCATTTCTTTAGTTATTTTCCAGTTGGTCGTTGTCAATTAGAATAGTATGCGTTAACACATCTCTTGTTGTGGCAGATAATGGATAGTAGTAAATGATTTTTATATAAATAACGAAAATTCTCCATCCAAACGAGAGAGCCGAGCTAGCGTAACGGACCATGTCCTCCATCTTTCTTTTCTCTCCCTCTCTTCTCGAGAGAAAGGCTCGCCGGCTCGAATTTTGGACTTAGTTTTTCTTGGTGGGTCAGGGGTGGTAACTTTTTTTTGCTGTTAGCTGTACATACTTCTAAGGATCATGAATAGACAGAGGGAAAAGTTAAAGGGCAAATCAAAGTAGATCAGTGTGGTTTTCAGAGAGAGAAAGGAACGAGGGATGCAATTGGGAGAGTACTTGCACAACGAAGTCTGGAATTTAAGAGGGACGTCTGTGCATGTTTTGTAGATTTCGAAAAGACATTCAGTGTCCATTCACGAGTCCAGTGGCTAAAACTGATGGGGATATAAAAGAAAACTGGGTTGGACTGGAAAGATAAGAGATTGGTGCAAAATCTGTACCTGAATAAAGTAAGGATAGCTGATGGGGAATCGGATTGGACTGAATTGGAAAGAAGGGTAAGACAAGGGTGTCCTATGTCACCAACACTTTTTAATATATATGCAGAGATAAGATGAGGGAGTTAAGGTTGGCAGGGAAGTAGTGAAGTCTGTAAGATGTGCAGACAACATGGCTATTGTGTGTGATTCCGGAAAGGGTTTGCAAATTTTAGTAAATGCATTTAATGGTAGAGCAAGGGAATTAGGAGTGAAATTTAACATAAATAAAAGTAAAGAGGTTCGCTTCAAAAGAAAAAAGCTAGAATAAGGGTGGATAGGGAAATACTAGAGCAGGTAAACAAATGCTCTTCCATGGGAAGTACCCTTTCTTGTGATGGAAGAAACAAAGATTAGGTTCGTAAAACAATATCCTTGGCCTTCATGCAGCGATGAAAATTGATGACCAAAGATCTTAATAAAGGAATCGGGGAAAGGTCGGTGATATCTTAGATGTGGAGTGTGTTGCTGCTTGGGTTTGAAAAGTGGACGTTAAGAAATTAGGAAGTCAAACATTTGGAGACCTGTGAGATGTGAGTACGTTGGAGAATGGATAAAGTACATTGGATGGATAAAAAAACAAACAAGGAGGAGCTGGAGATGGTGGGAGAGGCGAGGGAACTTGAGGGGAAAAGACAGAGAGGATGTTGGACAGCTTTAAGGGTGGGGTAAACAACCAGGAATTGAGGGAGATTGCATTGAAAGGAGATTTTTGAGCACATTAACCTACTGAAAAGGAAGAATACTCATGTATGTACTTTAATCTTCATATTGGTTGAAGGCCTAATATTACAGGCACCAGAAAATTAAAGCAACTGAAGTTTTCAGAACACCAAGAATCAACCACTTCTTTTATAGATCAATAGAAGGAAAGAAAAATAAAGTTTCATATTTAAGGTTTAAATTTTGCCAAGTAAAGCTGCTGGATCGTAGGGAATTGGCCGATATCAAAATGATAACGGATTACCATTTAAAATTGTCACTATTTTAAGTGAAAATAAACTATCAGACTTGGTGCATTGAACTTTTGAGCGAGAAATATTTACGAACTATGGCTCAACCGTCCAAAAATATAGCTCCTCACCTATATCTTGCTTGATATTATGAAGGCTATGAGGATTCACAACGGAAGATTTAGATTAAAGATAAATGCTGCAATTATTTTATGAATTATTGTCGTTTCTAATCTGCTGTGAATTCCTAGACCGCGCTCGTCTGATTCAGGCTCTTAAGTGATATGTCAGGAAATATAAGAGAATAACAGCCAATAAGCACTGTATGTTATTCAAACCACAAATACAGTGTTATAAAAAAGTCAATATGCCTATATACTACATTTCTAACCAACTCCACCTTGTTCAAAATGGTCTCTCATCAAACTTTACTTCAGATTTTTTACACCGAACTTGTAGATGAGATACTTAAGAACTTCAATGTACATGATAGTAACACGTACAGCTGTGAATATTACATGAATAATAGGTGGAGAAATCATTCTCACAATTTTCAGTAGCAGGGGCTTCATAAACAACTAATGCTGCACTGACATTCTAACAAGTTAGGATCTATAAGTATGAACTTTCACAGTTACTAGTAGAGTCAATCAGAAATTTACCTAATGCTGATTTTTTATCGACGAGATAAAACAAAAAGAAACTTACGTTTACAAAGTCTCCTCCTTGAATCATGAAATCTTTTATGACTCTATGAAATATTGCCCCTTTATAACCTAGAGGTACTCCATCTTTCCTATATTCACCAGTGCAAAACTGTCGGAAATTTTCACAAGTTTTTGGTACAACATCGGCAAAGAGTTCCAGTATCATTCGCCCTATTTCCTACGAAAAAATACAAACAGATTATACACAATCATGAAGTGACTAGTAGTAAAATTAATTCGATTACTGAATTACCGTTGTTCCTACTGTGATATCAAAGAAAACGACAGGATTATTGGGATTTCTAAGTTGAGACTGGATTTGATTCCAAGTCGGCATTTTCGAAAATATTTATTCAAAGAGACACAATTTAAGGGTTCGCTCGGCACTTTTCAACCAGACTACTATATTAAAAGAAGACACACTCACGTTCCACACCGATATGATAGGGACAAACAGGACGAATTATTTGGTAATTTAATTATAAAGGGGAAATTTATAACTGTAAAATTAAAGTTTAAAATATTTGAGTTTATTTTTAAGAAATGAATTTTCTGTAGAGCCTGTAACTAACTTATAATGGGGACGCTATTTTATTTACAGAAGCGCTTCGGTATGAGAGTTGTAGAATTCGATATCTTGCCTATGTTCCTCTTAACCAGCTATCGATAGCGTTTGTTATTTTACCTCATCGAACCATGCCGTTTTGTATATATCTAATCTATTTTATAGTTTAGTGAGCGAATTCGTAGGATACGTCATAAGTTGCCTAAATAACATTCATAGAATCTCTGAAACTTAAAATCCTTTAAAGCAACATGGGTAGAAAGGCTGCATTTACCGAAAAACCAAAAAGTGGTCCCGGTCGTAAAGCTAAAAGACAAAAGGATCCAGTATTTCCGAAGCACCTACGTAAGTAATCTTTATTTGTTTATTTATTATGCAGATAATTCGTTCACTGATTTTAAATTAATTGATCGTTATTTTAGAATCTGTTGGTATTTCCAAGAAATTAACTCACAGACAAAAACAACGTGTTGCAAAGAGGACGCAAAAATTATTGGAGTTGGGGAAAACAGCCAAAAAGCGCCAAGAAACGAATGTGAAAGAACTTTGTGATAATATTGAAGGTATGTACCCGAAGAAGACAAGATGGTAAAATTCTCGAGAATTTTCCAACATGGTTATTGTGTTAATACTTATCATGTTGCAGCTAAATTAAGTGGAGAATTAAATAAATGAAAAACTCTGGTATAATAATTTAAATGAACAAATTATAACGTTGAAATCTCGGCACGTCTTTCTGCGTTCCTTCTCGGGCGTGCGTGGTTGTGTACGTGTATATCTTGAATCCAGATATCTCTCTTTATTTTCGTTCGTTTTGATAAGTGAAATAATTCATTCATTGCGGTATTGAGCAGGAATTTAGATGTAGAACCCTTATCTCAGTTTGTTCATCTGTTTAGAAAGTGTTTCTATACTGTATACCTGTGATTTCGTTGCATCTCTTACATTTTAGAGGATGAAAACTATGTTAGCGTCTCAGAGTCCGAGCCTGCAGCAGGTTTCACCGACAGTAACAAATCCTGGTTATTTCCCGTTAAAAACAAGTCTAAAAAATCTGAGGAAGAAGAAGAAAATGGCATGGTTTCTGAGGAAGATGAATGCAACGTTGGAACGCTGGATGACTTGGAGGCTGAAGAGGAGAGCGATGAAAGCAGCTCAGGTTCGGAAGATAACAAAGTAGATGAAGAGGAGAGCGATGAAAGCAAGTCAGGTTCAGAAGATAACAAAGAAGATGAAGAGCATTTGCTGCCTATTGAAAGAGCAGCCATTAAACTCAAGAAAAAGCAGAAAAGAGATAAGTACGATCAGTTTGGATTTGCTTTTGACTCGCTTTTAAGTTTGTGGAGACATCTGCAGAACCTCTTTATGCATTATTTCACTAATTTTCTTGTTTTAGTGAGTTGGCCGAGAAAGAACTTCAACTGAACGTTGGCAACCAAGATGTGTTTGCATTCCCGACTGATGAGGACCAAAACCGAGCTGTTAGTTTGCCAGATGTTCTTCAGCGCATCAAGGATGTAATAATAGTTTTGTCTGACTTGAAAAGGCTTAAAGAAGAAGGCAGGTGAGAATCTTTGTTCGAAATGCATAGAAATGACTCGGGGAAACACTCAGTTGAAGTTGAGTGTGCTGTAATGATCAAGAACTTCGAGATTGTTTTTTTTTTCCTCTATCCAGCTCATGTTTTATCATAAAAAAACAGCTGAGAATTTTGAGAAATATTTATATACAATTGTGCATATGTTTACTTTTTGATGGAGAATTTCAATAAAAAATCCAGAGTAAGCCGCAGGTAAAAGCTGTGAATTTCAATACACAAAATCTCAATGTGGAACATCTGAGGATATCAAATCCAGCCGACTTCTCAGAACAAAAAACTTCCATGAACGTTGTTTGCCCAGTGGTCTGGCAAAAATAAAAGATATTTGAAATTTTTACAGGGTGTCTGGATTAAACATATAATAAAACAAAATATTAACTTGAGAATTAAGATATTTATTAGCGGTTTGTTTCTACTAGTATGGTAACTCAAAATATTTTTGTACATAGCTGATACACGTTAATATGTGCACCATTAGTTATGGGACAGACATCTGATCTGTATTCTACTTCTCCTCAAATGTTTTGCATCATTTCTGGCATAACATTCGCTGCAAGAAAGCAATTGCGCAGTTCTGATAGATTATGAAAAACTTGGTCTGGCAAAATTGATTCTTGATAAATTCCCATTGAAAAAGCAGATTAAAAAATTAGCGATGAAATATTACATGATGCTCATATTTCGAATCGACCACTTACCTAATCTCATGCCATAGAATTACCTTAAATTTAATTCAGAATTGTATGTCTATGTAAGGTCCCTGCAGAACAACTTGGTGTGTGGCAGGGAGTGCAAGTACTATGACTATTTTCCTAATTGATTGCTATTGTATTTTGTAGGTAGAGAAAATGAATTCTTGAAATGATCATCCTTGCAGTATCTGAATGGCTTATATAACATTATATCAGTTACATCTTCTTAGAATGTACTTTCTCTTCACTTATTTAGTAAATCTTCTAAAGAATTGCACCCGGCCCCCTGAATTATTTAAGTAAAGCTCATTGCTTTATCTAATTCCCGATGGTCCTATACTCTCCATCCATCAAACTTTTAACATAACGCCTAAACTTTGTGAAGAAATTTCACAACTTTTGAATGAACATTTAAGTAAAAACTAGGCTGATTGTAGGTGAAAAGGAACTGTCGCCAGTTTATTTATTTTTTGTTCTTTTTATTCAGTGATAATAATAATAAATTTATTAGCCATCGACCATGAAGAACAGGTATGGGCATTGTCAAATACATACAATAAAGTAAATTAGAACAGGCATAATAGAAATACAAGGAAAAAAAGATATATAAATATATATACACAGAGATAAGATAAAATGTAGAGGAAAAAAGGCAAAGCAGTAAATACAATTTAAAACAGTTAGATCAAGTGAAAATCACAAAGTGATATTCATATTTATAAATTCATTGACAGAATAGAGTGGATTAACCTGGAGCCACTCCTGAATAATTTTTTGGAATTTTAGTGGAGGGGTATGTCTCACAATAGAAGGTAACTTATTGAAAAATTTTATGGCTGAGTAATTTAGGCTGTGTGCAGTTTTAGTTAGTCGGTGATGGGGCATATCAATGGATTCGGCATGACGTGTATTGTAGGAGTGAAAAGTGGAACGAACATTAAACCTATTGATGTTATTTTTTATGTACAGGAGAGAGTCATATAAGTAGTAAGTAGTCTTAGAATTCAATGAGACAATCCAAAACATTTTAAATCTGTTGATTTGGTAATTTGAAATGTTGCATTTTATAATTATTATATATACTATTTCAACAATGCAACCTTTAGTTTATTTGAACTCCTGTGTTACCAAAGGGTTTATATTTGATTATATGTATTTAAGTCATAAAATTACCATGCCTACATTTAAAAGCCAGCAGTCCCAAAGGCAATAATATCGTATTTTACGCACAAATTGACTATTTTTTTAACTATGTTGCAATTGAATCTCAAAGTTGAAATTAATACTGAAGTTTTATATGATTAAGACCTTTAATGTGTACAATTTTCATATTTTTTTCTGGTCCCCCAACTAAGATATTGCAAGTGAAAATATGAGAAAAATTCAAAAACGCGTTTTTTAAAAGAGAATATTTTTAAAATGGTAATCTTGCCAACATTGATACTTTATGAAAATTAACTACACTATATAGTGTAACAGTTCAAAAAATATTAAGGTTGAGAAATTGTTTCTTCTTTGAAAAATTTCCTGTCTAAAGTCGAATTTTGTTCATTTTTGACAAATAATTTTAAGCTGTTAAACAATGTTAAAGAAATGCATCTTGCAATGTAATTATGGTTTTAGTTCATAGGCCAGAGTGTACTTAATGCATCTTATTTGAAAGTCTTAGGGCAGCCCATTGCTGAATAAATTGAAGATACCTGCAAACGCGAAAAACCGTGCGGCCAAGTACTAAAATGGCCACCATAACCAAACAGTAAAAATTAAAAATATTTAAAAATTACTTTTGAGCTCTTTAAACTTAAAGGTATCTACTCTCTAAGTATCAATTGTTTCTGAGATGGTCAAGCAACCAATTATTTTTTTTCTGGACCACTTGGTTTGGATTGACCCTCATTTGACTGGGTTTTCCTAAAACTCTCAAATTTCCCTGTAAATTACTGTGTCGTCATATCCTACCTTTACTACCAATGTAATTGCTAAGTTAATTGATAAAATATAGGAATGGTCCAATTACGCCCAAGGACTTCTTAACCAATTTGGAAATAATAACATCTAGTACTACTCATGGTTCTCTATCATTGAGCAAATCCTTTTTCGTATTAATTACTATACACACCATGTACTTGCAATTTCTACATCAAAAAGTATCACTTCACTCGCTTATTGTTTTTGCCAGATTTAAGGATATTGTGGACTAACAATACCAGCTGAGACTTGCTAGAACGAGTCTTAGGATAACCATGTTGATTCCTTACTGCCACTTTGAATGTTTCTAAAAACCTATTAAGGTCAAGCAGAAAAGTCATGCAATAAATCTTTTCCTATCTGCCTTACTTGAAAAAATATTCTTGAATGATGGAGAGGAATAGCTTTTCATAAATAATTCACCCAGGAATGGCCAAGTGATAAAGAAAAAGGTGATTGCAGAAAGCAAGAATAGGAGGATAAATTTTCTTACTGAGTAGTGTTATCTCTTGGGATTGAAGCTGCAGAGATTCGAAAAAGAATAGAGTTGTCCAAGGAATCTTTGATGAAGTGAACATGACTTTGAGTATCAATAAATGAATCAGGAAAAGATTAGTAAAATCCTTAATGTGTAGTGTTTTGCTGTATGTATGTAAAATGTGGACCTTAAGAAAAAAGAAAATCAAAAGTTTGAGACTTCAAAACGTGCATTTTGCATAGAATGGAAAAAGTATGGTTGGATAGGGAAACAAACGTGAAGGGATGGTTGGGAGGGCTTTATTCCAAGTAATTCAGCATTGACTGAGGAAATGGGTCAGTTACATATTGAGAAGCTAGGAACTACAGTTATGAAAATGTTTGTCCTTTTTTCATTGTCATTGTTTGACTTACCCAGAAGTAGCATTAAACATGGACACAGAATCCTTAATTATTTTCCGATGATAGTCTATAATCCTTAGTACCACCTTGCATCATTTTTTCAATTTGAATTCTTTTACTCTTATATCTCCATTCTATGATTATAAAAACATTTGGATTGATTTTACCTTCCAGGAGTCGCTGTGATTACATAGAACTTCTTAAGAAAGATCTTTGCCTCTACTACAGCTACAATGAATTTTTGATGGAAAAAATAATGCAGTTATTCCCATTATCTGAACTTCTTGAATTTCTTGAAGCTAGCGAGGTTCAGAGACCAATGACAATCAGGTCAAACAGCCTCAAAACGAGGAGAAGAGACTTAGCTCAGGTAAGTTTAGCAGATCTGCTAAATGTAAGTAGAATCTGTGATTACATTTTTGGCCACTTCTCTTATATGACCCTTTAACAATGAAATTTGGATACATCATAATGTGTTAGAATTTCCAAAAAATGTTCAACCAAAGTTGAATTGAGAAGTGGAAATAATTAACAATTTTATTTATAATTATATAATATACGAGTAAGTAAGTAACTTGCATACTGCAAACAGATCAACAACACTAATTCCATATCGGCATCATATCGGGACTGTCCTCACAAGAAAAAAAAGGATTGAAAATATTCTTGAAATTCACTGCAATTTAATCGTCTGGCATCGAACCCGGGACTTCCTGGTGAACCTACTATGCAGCACAACAGAAGATCACCATCTCTAACTATGTGTGAAATTTCAAGCAGAAATATTGGCTGCAACTGCCTCAAACGATGTCCTACTTTTCCCTTATATTCCTTATGTGAGAATTTTGAATGTGCTCTGGCATCAAACCCAGGAACAGCATTGTCGTATCTAATTTTTTTCTTAAACCGAGTCTTAATGTACATCTTCTAGCTAAGCAAGAACTTCCTATTATTTCAATAAGTACAGCTAACAGCAAAAAAAAGTTACCACCCCTGACCCACCAAGATATTCTAAGTCCAAATTTCGGGCCGGCGAGCCTTTCTCTCGAAAAGGGAGGGAGAGAAAAGAAAGATGGAGAACATGGTACGTTACGCTAGCTCGGCTCTCGCGTTTGGATGGAGAATTTTCGTTATTTATATAATGATCATTTACTAATATCCATTATCTGCCGCAACATTTGATGTGTTAACGCGTACTATTTAATTTGACGACGATCAACTGGAAGATAACTAAAGAAATGAATCGAATTGAATGCAGCATTCAAAGTCACTCTCACTTTAATTTTCGATAACAGATTATTAAATCATTTCCAAAACGATACAAATGAATTTAACTGAATACAACATTCGGTATCAAATTAACTCACATTTCGTTTTTCGAAAATCGATCGTTTAAATCACTTCCAACGATTGATTATGCTCATCAATGTGAACGAAACCAGCAACTATTCTCTTCTTCTTAATTTCAAATAGGCCAAAAAGCAGGATCTCGGTTTCAACAATGGCATTTGTCGTCAGGGGGACCGGCTGTTTATACTCACAAAACATTTCGTATATTCCGTAAAAAATCTCGAAAATTCAATTCGGAAACAACAATAAACGACCAAACATAAGGTTTTCTATTCATTTACTCTGCTATTGGTTCTTGTCTCAATCTCGTATGACTATTATTTTTAATTTAATTTTGCAAAATAAATGAAGCATGCAGCGACAAAAATGAACTTTACGTGCATTTCTTACGGAAATGCTTTGACTCGTCTGGGATCGAAGCAAGGACGAAGTGTCGCCATTTTTTACAATATAAACACTTTCGTATATATATATTTGAATTCAATGTTCTATAAAAATTTCAAGTCAATCGACCAAGTGATTTTTGAGTTTTGCGGGCACAAACATATGCAGGTTGAATTTTTATACATAAGATATGTGCATAATTCGGTGGATTATTATAATTTAATTTGATTGCTTTTACAACCCTTTCATTCAACTTTCCCAATTGAAAAGCGTTCTATCATGAAGAGGAATAAACACAAGGAAATAAAAGTTCCACATCTTCCACACAAAAAGTCGTGTAACTTTGACAAAGTTATTTATTTCCTTGTGCTTAGTTACCTATGGAGTTCCCCAAAGTAAAAGCTCATTTGATTGATTTAAATAAGGAATAATCTTTTCTAGATTACCATTTCCCCTTACTCTCGTGACTCCTATAGATTATATAATCCAAGAATTTGTAAAATTAAATTATCCTTATAACAACACTGTAGCTAATTCTCACAATTAGCTTTGACGTTTACTAGCACCATCTTCAACATTTACATAAATACGCGATCCTCCATAAGGCGTGTGCCTTGAAAAAGAAGAAAGAATGAGAGGGAACAAAAGTGTGTGTGCAGGTGAAAGGGTAGAATTCTTGGAAAACTGTTAAACAGGACAAAACGAAATAAGTGGGGGAAAAGGACAAAATAAACCTTTTGTTACCGAAGGGGAATGGAAAGGAAAAACTTTCTGGTTGGGAGAAGAGGACTGGTTGCAATTTGCTCGATTCATTTTGATTTTATCTAAAATAATGTGTCCGCTAGCCTTCTCTGATATATGTAAAATTTTTAGCTCGCAAATAGAAGAATGACTCGAAGAAATAAATCTCTCATAAAGTGGGACTGCAGAGCATCAGATTAGAAATTTTGTATGTTCTTCAGCCTATAACTTACGAAATCTCACTGTTTATCTGATGTGGATTGAATGAAAATAATCATAAATCGCTTGATGAAACTACCGTTCTAAAAATTGGATCCATGGATTCCTTATCGTTTCAGAGTAATGGCTTACAGTAAATACTGTAGTAAAAGGCCAGCGGTAGACGTCCTTCTGGTAAAATTCTCGAAATTTTGTTTCTCAAAAGTTACTTCTCTCACTTTTTTAGCTATTTACTGATCCACCAATCGACTCCGAAGAGTATTACAATTTGTTTATTTCGAAGTTCTCAGTATTTTAAGAAGACCATCTTTTATTTTATCAGTTAAGAAAAATGATAAGACCGCTATCCGTGGAATTGTGACTTCTGCATGACAATGTTAATCGACGTCTAACCAAATTAAAGACTTAGCTAGAGTATGAATTATTAGTACTCGACGCAGGATGGGCAAGTTATCGCGTGTGTGTTACAGTAATGACTATTATAATTGCGTTTAAATGCGTATTTAAATGACATCTTTATTTTGTATTTTATAAACCAAATGAGATCGAATAGCAAATTTTATCAGTGAATCAAGATGAGTTTAACGTTTTGGCTATCATCAACACTGAGAGAAAAAATGTATTCACTTTCTCTTGGTGGTTTTTTTATATTAATTTTTAAGGTTCTTAAAATCTACGAAACTAATAACTGGATCTAACATTTAATGGGTAAAGGGATTGAAAACACTATACATTCAATGATAGTAATGAAAAAGAACCAAAGGAACGCTAGTTTACGCAAATAGCTATTTCTTAAATTTTCCCGTTTTGTTGTTGATTGATTTCTAAGGGTATCTTGAAGGTTTATGAAAATCATTGGTTAGAAGAAAAAGCCTGAAAAGATGAATGTAAATATTGAGAACGTAATTTTGGAATTAGAATGCTCCGAAGCTTAATTTCTTCGGGAGTGATCTTTCTACGGTTAATATATGCTTAATTCTACTCCTGAAAGCATAGACGGTCCGAGACATGGGCAGTCTGGGAGACCGTCGACAGCATTTGTGGGCTCTTCTCAGATCCCTTGAATATTCTCAATGATAAAATTATACTCGTTACTATAGCTTAGGTAATTTTGACGATTACACCCGGTCACAATATTTAAGTAAACTTTTTTTATCCATTAAGGGGAACTAGTTCTAAACGTCTGCCTGCCCAGAATGTCAATAATCTTCAGATTACCCCCTCCCAAGGATTGGAATCAATTTCCTTCGCAATGAATGCAGCTTTCTTTGGTCCTATTTCTCTGAGTAATTTCCTTTAATTCAAATTGATTGAAGAAGCCGTTACTTGGTGAAACTGCGTTATGTAAGAAATTGTGAATCTTTTTCCTTAGTTATTTCCACCATTCCTTATAGTCGTTGAGCTATGGCTATATTTTTACGGAAATTACATTTAGGAAAACTGCTAAATCAGGCGTAATCCATCTGAGTTGCCCTTACACCCGTAAATGCTGTTTAATAATTAAAATTTAGCCTTCGTATTTTCCCTTTCCTTTTTTTAATGAGAGGCCAGTTTAGTCCATCAGCGATTACTGAATAAAGCTCTAGAAATACTGACATCTCGTACTTATTATCTATGATTACTCTTAAATAAGATGAGTAAAGCTTCCTTTCTTGGGAAATATGTCAGGAGAATCTATTGCTACTGAATCTTAATGCTGCTTTCTAAGCCTCACCTATTCTTCCTTAAAACTTCTTGGTTTAAAGATAAGGAAGACATTTACGATATCCTAGGTGCAGAAATTTAAATGTGTGAATTGCTCGACATTTGTGTGGGATCAACTGGCGGAAGCTCTAATTGTATGCATGAATGTATGCATGAATGTATGCACATTGTAGGCATATTCTTATAAACCAAAATTATTATATCCTACCCTATGCCAATAATTTTTGAAGTAAAATAAATTTACATTGATAATTAATAATTTCGACTGTGATAGGTCTATTGTTAATGGTTTATGAATTTTGGATGCAAATGAACGTTTTAGAAGTAAGTTCACATAAAATCTAATTCAGTATGTTAGGAAAATGAAACTTTTTCGAATCTTTGATCTAATTTACATTCCCTCTGGCTGAACCATTGAAAACATATTTTTCCGGTCACCCTCTAACCTGCATTATTTTGTCTTAAAATGGCTTGAATCGTTTTCTCAATCTTATAAATAGCCAACATCCCAGGATCTCTGCACATCACTTCTGAGCCTGTTTACCACATTATCTTCATATTTTTTAGATGTATGCCTTAGAGTTGTAGAGAATAAACATTCTTTTCTTAGTAAGCATAAAATATTCCGTATTCCCATTGTTTATTTTCCTATCATCGTCTCCATGAAGTAACCCATTCATATTCCTTCTTCGACGAACTTTTCTTTATATCACCATCCATGACGAAGAATGACATTTTCAGGCAATTCTCTCTCTCATACAAAACCCTTAAACGATGCCTCGAAAATTAGAGGCATTGAAGACGGAAGTAACCTGTGACCGCTCCATTGAAGACCCTTTCTCTTTCCTCTCTCACCCCTACAGGGAAGCTCCCTTTGTTTTCTTGAGAAGGAAGGTATGCATGCTACCGATTAACCGTTATGGAGACAAAAACATTAAAAGCAGACGTAGCACCAAAAGGTGGGCTTGCCACAGAGATCCTTAGCAATAGATTTAAATGTATTTTTCATGCATGAGCGTTTACGTGCGAATATTTAGAGTGGAGTTGTAACAGCCTAAAGTTGTTGGCTCATACCTATTTTCTATGTTGAAACTCTTAATCGTTTTAGCATTTTAAAATTTTTGACGGAGGTTTAAATAAAGGAATTCAATATTTACAAGTATATTATGCAATTCTTTTTGCGCTTTGCTCGACTCTGCACGACTAGTCCTTCTGATTTCATTACCCAAAATAAATTCTCGCGCGTAAAATATAAAGCTGTTTGTTAAGAGACTACAGGTTAGATAGCAGTGAGTCCAAAATGATCGGAGCCCTCCGCTGGGTATCTTTTAAGAATATAACTATGTAAAGACAATAATTATTAGAGATATTCCTTAGCTGTGATTTACATGACGAAATACGCGACGACATGATCCCTATTCTCAACGATCGTTATTTTCACAGCCAGATGTTGAAAATATTACCGTGATTTAATAGCGAGGACAGATGGTTTATATTGTTATCATCTTACATATATTATAAGGTGTGTAAATATGTAAATTATTTAGATAGTTGAGTGTTTCACATTCTCTGCAATAAGCCTTATGGAGGCTCGCGGATAGTCAATTTAAATGTATTTTTTACTTAACTATCTTTCATAAATCTGCAACACCATTATTATATTTATAATATACGTTTTTTCTTATTTTTCCTACTTTCGTTGACCTGATTTACAGTAGTTCATATTCTCTTAATTATCGTATCATAATTAAGCATAATCTTTGCGAAAACGATCATCCTGCGGGCATGTGGAGCATTAACTGAAATAACCAATTTCATTATAAATCTGCATTTATGGAAAATGTTATGTATTATATATGTTAGGACGAACTAAGAGCCGCCAAAGTAATTCTTGTCCAATATTTTAAGAAGAAGAGCGAATTACGCTTGAGATTCGAGCCGATTTAACGAAATACGAATTTAATTATTTCATAATACAGTACTACTTCTACCGCAGCAAAATTAATGACTATTAGCGAGTATTTATAAAATATATATCATCACAAAAGCCTTCAAAACGTGCCAGGCATAAAGAGGAAGACGAAAAGCGCGCTCAAAACAGAGAATCTGAAAGACTCGCCCTTCTCGAGTTATGCCGGTTGTATCTCAGGTGGTAACTTTTTTATGCTGTTAGCTGTACATCAAAATAAATAATAAAAACTAACTCTATGTATTTTAAAGTGGGATTTATTTACCGTCTGGCTTTGAACCTGGGTCTTTCTGGTAATACTTTCTATGCAGCACAACAGAAGATTACCACCTCTAACTATGTATGAAAATTCAAGCAGAAATATTGGCTGCAACTACCTCCTATGACGTCCTACTTTTCCCTTATATTCTTTATGAGAGAAAATTTAATGTGCTCTGGCATCAAACCCAGGAACAGTACGGTCTTATCTAAATTTTTTTCTTAAACCGAGTTTTAATATACATTTTCAAGAAAAGCAAGAGCTTCCTATTAATTCGATAAGTGCATCAATAAAATAATGTAAAACTACCTCAATGTATTTTAAAGGGCATATTTTTGCATCTTCCTAGCATCGAACCAAGGATATTTTCCGTAAAAGTCATTTATGTTTTCGATAGATCATGACGGTATGTATAGGCTCCTTGAGTTTTGATTCTCTACCTACCCGGGAAGTATTTTAAAAAATTGTTAAAAATTCCCAAAAATCAAAGCAATGCATTTAAACGGGAAAAATCGGGACTTTGGGGCCCTTTGGAATCGAACCCATGACACTTAGGTTAAAAATCGCAGTTTTTCTGGTGGTTACAATTTATGGCCAATACGCCCTAAAAATCTCAACTCAATCACGCTTGTGGTTTAGGCTGTGAATTTGTATCCTATCTATCTATATACTTATCTTTATATATGAATGAATTTGGAGAAGTATCTATATTTAATAGATTATTATTAATTAATAATTTTCCTTCATTTAAGTCTTTCTGAAAGATTATGTACCTTTTATTATCTCCAGTATGTATTCACAAATGCATTTAATTTTTAAGTGATGTTTTTTTTCTGTAAATAGGCTCTTATAAACAGAGGAGCCAACGTGGATCTCATTACTTGGTCTAAAGTCGGATTAGTAGTGTACTCATCCCAGGTCCCCATTGGCGCTACTCCTGAGTACTTGGCTGGACATTACCTAATTCAGGTAAATAATCAGTCGATTGATTTACTCCCTTAAAGTTAATATTTTTGTAATCAAGAAGTAGACTAATAAGTAAGCATCTTATTCAGTAGCATATCTGGATGTGTGTAATCTCTTTCTACATTTGTGTGTATCGTTCGTCCGAATGTTGAGGTCCTTTCTATGTTTGTATTTGTATCTCTTTCAGTCATCATAATGTTGTCTTACAATGCCATGTCAACTGAAGGAGCATCCTACAGATGGCTATTAGGAAACATACTTGACAGATATTTTATCTAATAAGTAGAAACTCGTGTGAATAATAATTTCATATTTTTATCCTAGTAGAATTTACAAGAGATACAATTTAAAAGGGGTGATAGAATATTGTTCTGTGGGGTGCATATTGCTTCCATTGACCCTTAGTTTATACAAGTGTCACATCTCTACTTTGATGTGCAGTTATTGAGAGGAGTTCATTAGATTTTGTTCTTTGATTCTCATTCGTCTTTTGTGAAGGAAAGGTACAAAGTTTGATGCAACTTAAACCGCAATTATTACAAGTGTTCACAACCCAAGCAGGCCTGAAATTAATTTTGAAAATTGTTTTTTGGTGAAATTTGGGTATTCGTTTTGAAGGTAAAGAAAGTGAGGATTTAATCAATAATAGGCTCTTAAATAGACGATTTATGAGTATCAAAATCTCATTTATTCAAATTACAAAAAATTGTTACCAAAAGAAATGCATTACACAGTTGTTAATTTTGTTTTAAGAAGTTTCTTATAGAAAATTATAAACGCATCTTCCATTTAAAAATTAACTGAAGTCTCTGCGTAATTTGATTTGGCCCTTGAATGTATTATAGGAGCACAAAGTGTAATCATTCATTAAATGATCTGGAATCGCATTCTTGCTCTTCATTATAATGCAAGTTCATCATTCAGGCACTGATAAGAGAACAATAATTAAGGAATTCAAACCCTCTAATGGAAAGGTTAAAATGTTCCAAAAAAGGTTCTTAAAATCAATTCTGACCCGCAACACTATAATTGAGAAATTAAGGTATTGAAAAGGGAAAATACACAAAACTATAGATAATGTCATGTAATGTGAAGAAATATTATTTTAAATTACTAAACAAGGAAAATTATTTAGTCAATATTATAGGAAAATACAGAGACGAGTTACAGATTATCTTAGGAAGGATAGAGGGTGTTTGTTTACATGTTAGTCATATGGGTTTAGAATCATTCATGTTAGTCGGGCTGGGTTTATGTCGAGATATTTCAGAATCATTAGATTAGAAAAAGGATGCCATTGTAATTGATTTAAGCATTTGACATAGTACCACATCAACAGTTGTTAGCAAAAATAGGTAAAATGGTGGGTATAGACAAGAGGGTTAAAAACTGGTTAGGAAATTTCCTAAACAGAAACCATTGAATAAACCATCAGAAAAGATCAGAAAAACTGAAACAGATGGACCATGGAGGTATTCCGATAAGGAAAGGTGGGTCCCCAGCTGAAAACTGGTTGGGAACATCTGGTATAATTTATAAAGAGATAAACTGTGAAAACGATGCCAATATTTTATAAGAAGGATATTGAAACTGTTGAGAGGCAGTCTCTAATAAATGTAATGAAGGGAACTGAGAAAAGTAAACATTTCTACTAAGAGAAAAGATAGAAATTGAGCTTACTGCAGAGACAATTCCCAGGGTAAAAAAATACAGGTACTTGGGGGTTAAACTAACTTATAATTTGATTGGGGTATCCGCAAAGAAAAATCATGTATAAAACATTTAAATACCTGCATTACGTAATGAGAAACTTACGGAGTGAAAGTAGGGAAGCAATTGAAGACAATTGAGACCTCTGTTAAGGCACACGGGCACTCCAAATCGTCCACACCTCATTGTGTGTGGATGTTTGGTATTTCCAAGCCAAAATACTCTGAGGCAGAAGTTTGTCCGGCCCTTGACTGGAGAAGCCAAATCTAGGGAAATGTTTATGGTTGGAAGTGAAAACAACTGCTACTAAATTTTTGTTCAAGGGTTCGTTTTATGACACACAGATGCGCTTTTTCCGGTCTGATGGCAAACCATCATATCGTTCTTTCCGGAATTTCTTATTCGAAAGCAGTTCTTGCAAGCTGTCTTATTTCGATGATCATTTTACTTATATTGTTTTATACATTGCTAATTCTTCGAGAAGTTGTAAAGCGTAACGCCCTGTTTGCATTATCTAAATGTTCAAATTTGAATTTGCAAGAAAAGCAGAGCTTTGATTTTTCACATTTATCTTCAATATGAAGCCGAAACAGAAATCATAGGAACAAGATCATGTTGTACAAATAACACCATGCTATAAACCTATTTTTCAAGCTTTATATTACTCCATTTACAAGATCAAAGTTTCATATTTGCTTACTTTCTTAAAGTAATGGCAAATCTTATTTTTAGGTCAAACTTTCACCTAAAGAAATGAATAATCAAAGCAGCATTTATAGACATATTATATTGGATGTTTTTATATGTTTCCAAATGAGAAATTTGAAATGAAATCCTATGACGATATGCAATGCCGATAAAGAAATCCCCTTTCCAGCATTGCTGTCCACACCCACTTGCTAAATATCGAATTGTTGCAGTTAATCAATCGTGAGGAGTGTCTCAGCCTCTGCTGGGGGGTGACCATATCAAGTAACTCAAGTCTCTTCATCCATCCTTAGGTAATTCGGCCAATCAGTCAGCTCGATATAGAAATATGTAACAAGATTTAAATGGGACAACCTTTTCCTTCCAGAAAACCATCCGCCACTTGCTTCTCGCTTCTTCTGTTTTATTTCAATACAAACTGCAGCGGCAGCTGAATTTAAAAAATACTCCTCACTCATAGAGGAGTATTTTTAGAAATAAAATAAAACACTGCGTTGGAAAAGATTAAACTAACACGCTTATGTTCACACTGCTAGGAATTTCACTCTATGGAGATGTAGAGAATGTGTGGGATCCACATGATAAAATCAATTTCAAAAATATGCACACAGTTCAAGATAGTGTAATGAATATTTTAGAGGTTTTTGGCTGGGAAATGTTTGAAAAAAGAGTAAATCAACTTGTAGGCATCTTTCAGGTTAGACACGCAGGCATAGATGGAATTAAAAAGAAGAATAAAGGAACCGCATCATATTGCGAGAGGGGATCACAAGTTAAAGGAAACAAGGACTGATATTGCTAAGTATTCATTTATAAACAGAGGGGTCAATTAATGGAATATGTTGCCGAAAGAGGTCTTCAAACCATTTCCAAAAAACAAAAAGCAGTTTAGATGTAGAAGTAGTAGTTTGATATGAATGGGAAACGTTTGAATTTTTTGTAAATTTCAAGTGTAATATTGGACAATCCAACAAAATGATATGTGGCTTAGCAAATATTCAATGAAACCTGACTATGTAGAAGTATTACTATCCTATATTGATGAGATATCTGGGGTATATTAGACTTGATGCCATGGGGGTATAATTTAAGGCTTGATATTGTGTGTGTAGCAGTGATGCAATTCAGAAGTGTTACTCTGTAAGAGGTTTTATAGTGTAAGGGATTGTGGAGAGTATTATTGTGTTGTTTTAATCTTTCATAAAAATTCTTTGCGTTTAGGGTGCTTCTAGTTTTCTACCAGTTATGGCATTAGCTCCTCAAGAAAATGAGAAAATCCTGGATGTGTGTGCTGCTCCTGGTGGCAAAGCATCTCACATAGGTATGAGTGGAAAATGTATTTCATGGCTAATAATTTAGGCAATGAATGGGTTATATTTTATATTTCATTTGTAGCTTCTATAATGAAGAACACAGGAATTCTAGTAGCAAATGATCTACACCAAGAGAGGACAAAGGCTATAGTAGGAAATTTTCATCGCCTTGGTATTGTCAATTCTGTCATATCCTGCATGGATGGACGAAAGTTTCCCACAGTAAGTATCTCTTTCTTCAAAACTATGAACTATATATTTATCACACTCATTGTGGCTGTTGCATTCCTCTAGGTTACAAAGGGCTTTGATAGAGTACTTCTTGATGCTCCATGTTCGGGAAGTGGAATTGTAGCCAAAGATCCCAGTGTAAAAATGAGCAAAGATGAGCCAAGCTTAACGAGATGCTTCACCCTCCAGCGTGAGCTTATTCTAGCAGCCATTGATTGCCTGAATGCAAAATCTAGCACTGGCGGATATTTGGTCTATTCCACCTGTTCAATTTTGGTAAGCAATCCCTAATGGACTAATTTGTTTATAACTCAAAGAACTATTATGTTAATTTTGTTGCAGTAGGAAGCAGAAAAAAATCGAGACATACAAGAAAAGTTTTTGACATTTAATAAAAATATTTTTGTTTAATTCACATTGTATGTGGATGTCAACTAAAATTTTTGTTAGCCTCAAATGCTGCTAACGTGATTAATTTGTGTTCATTGGTTTTAATGTCACCATTAGATCTATAAAAATTGTACATTCCCAGGGTACAAGTCCCAGGGTTTGGAAGACATTTGATTCAGAATTTTTTAATCTTTAGATACAGTGAATAAATTAAATATTTTCGAGTAAAGGACAGTAAGGGAAATGGTTGCAAGCTTTGTCTAAGTACATGTGTGAATGTATTGTAAGAATTTCTTGAAGTTATATTAAAAAGTCTCTGTACTGCTTTTATCGTGCTTTGATGAGGGAAATACAGTATGTGCAGGTGACCGACCTTTAAATTCTGAATTAGAAAAATTAATTCTGTTGTCTGTTTCTCTCATATTTGATGATAGGATTTTTGTAAATTACACTCACTCTAATTCAAGTTAATGAATGTTAAGTGTAACTTTTGGATGAAATGGGGTATGTTCATAAGCTACAGTCCTGCAACTGTATTAATTGAGTCAAAGTAGATGATATCATGACTGTTTATGCAACCATTAGATATTGTGACGTGGACCAGATTTTGTCTCTTACTTAGATGATTGGTAAATTTCATCCCTAACGTGTTGCTTTCTGATAACACAGCCCAACAAATTTAAACTTTTTTCGGTAACATGAATGTTAATAGCTGTTCTTAGCTAATTTTGGTGATTACCGATATGAACTCAGAAATATCCTACCACGTAAGGTTATTTTGTTATTGTAACTTTTACTCATGGAGATGATGCATAAACATATAGATTTGTGTATACCTTCGAAATACTCTAAAAATGATTGCGAGCCCAGATGGTACGATAAAGAGGTTAGAAGGGCTCTCCGCAAACAGAGAGTTTTGCACAGAAAAGTAAGGGCTTTTACGGGAATAGATCAGCCTGTTCCAAATCCACCACGATCACTATTGCTATAAAAGCACAAGAAAGCAAAATGCGACACCAAGCGAGCTATGAGTAACGCCCACAGCAACTTTATAAAGAAATTTCTTGGGGAATGTTTAGAGGAAGACCCTAAAGCTTTCTGGTCCTACGTTAGAGAGGTACAGGGAAAAATACAAACAGTGAGCTCGATTAGGGATATCGAAGGTAACATTACTTGCGATTCGAAGAGGAAAGCGAACATTCTAAACGAATTTTACCAAAGCGTATTCAGATAGTAACATAGAGATCATCCCCACGGTTAATATGTATACATAATTCCACATGTATTTGCCTTCACTGCAATTATCATGTTAGAATCCTTTCTTCTCTTCTCATCAATGTTAAATGAAGTAAGGAGTCGCTATAAATATAACAAAGGTTGATTTCCATTTCATAAAGAGTTAACATGCTGCAAGTGGCATTAGAAGGCCCAGTGGAAGGAATAAGAGAGGAAGAATAAAGATGGTGGATGAGGTGAAAATAAAGAATTATAGAGAGACTAAGGCTATGGACAGAGGGGAATGGAGACGGCAGTGGCGTGCGGGACCTGCTTCTGGGCACCACATGATGATGATGAAAGAATTAGCATTTATCTCAGTTATTTCTCCACCACCTATTACACTTCTCATCTCCTATCCACTTCTACAACAGATTGGTTAAATATATTAGGTACCCTTAGAACGGTGTCCTGGACTTGAGTAATACACATTCCCTTCTTTTATTACTGATTTGGAATCAAGAGAATACTGAAAGTATGTTTACAGCTGGAAGTGGGAACACATTGATGAGCCGAGGTTGGATGCAAAAGGAAGAGTACTTTGCCTAAAAATAGACAAGAAATAATTGGAATGGAATCAATTGTATGCTAAAATAAAGGCTTTATTGAGAGCTTTAAGATGAGTGTATGTAAATTTAAAACTCTTTGAAAAATGAGCATTACAGTGAGCTTGCGGACACCAAATTTTGCACTTTTTTGGGGACTAATTTTGTTACTCTTCGAATTCAGTCTATGAATATAGATTAAATGTAAATATAGTGAACTAATGAACTGATAAACAGTTATGATATACATTTAGAGTTACCAACATAAAAATATTAGGATAAAAATTATCGAAGAAATTACTTTGTTTAATTTTTATGCAAAATTTGCAAAAAATACAATAATAAACAAGTAACTACGTTAATGTTACCAAAACCTTGTTGGCCTGTGTAATCAGAATTGCCGAGTTGAATAACACTGATTTAAGAAATCAGCTTAAGTGTTATTTGGTGGAACTTCATTTTAAACTTACAAAAGTAAAAAAACACACACTAGTACAAATTCCACAAATTTTATAATAAAGCTGTTAACCAGTTTCGATGTCACAGCGCCAGAACAGAAGTTATTTCAAGAAGCAGGAACATATATGTGGAATTTCCTTCCTTTTGTTCTCATATATATGTTTTTGCTCCTTGGTTTACAAAATAAAACTTTTTTTCTGTTACACGAAGTGAAATACCTAATGATCATAATTGAACTTTTCCCTGAATTCAAGTATGTAAATGGTTCTTGTCCTTGATTTTAAAGGAAATCCAGACACCAAAAAATCGATTTTTTTTCCAATATTATCAGCTTTTTTTAGAAAAACATTTTCGGCTCCTATCCTAATTATCATGTAACAAAAAATTAAGATAATAATGATAGTAAATTATCTAATGGAAACAGGAAGATCCCAACCATTTCAACAATTATTACTCTTTACAAAGACACAGAACCATTCCCTAGCCAAAAAAGTCCGACTAGCCGGGACTCAAACCCCAGACCTTGGAGTTTGAGTGCTAGCCAGGCTAACCACTCCGCCACCTCAGCCAGTAAGCTCAGAAAGCCAATACAATATTTTTCCATGCGAGTTCCTGGCCCAAGGTGCAAACATTGAAAATCAAACAAATTTCTTCATTAAATTCGAGTTTGTGTCTTTTTTACAGCAGTTAATGAACAGTTGTGTGTGTTTAATGTGCTATTTCATTGTAAAAACTCACATTCATAAGAAAACATGGAGATTCCCCTTCTGGAAAAATATGCTAAACTTCCAATTTTTTACATTTGCTTCTTTTTCTTCTTATGCACAAAAGAAGGCATTAATTCCGAACATGAAAGGTTGAAAAGTTGTCACTATGCAAAAGAATGAAAGAAACAAATCATTTAAAAGTGAGTTAAGAAAATATACGTTTCCCTCCTGATCTTCTGCATAACTGTCCATAATTTTTACACGTAGAAGCGCTTCTTCGCAGGCAGAGTTAGTCACCCTTTTTCATTGAGTTTATAGGAAACTCCACTAATATAATAAAATAATCTGGGCTACGATCATTAGCGCAAGGCATGTTTTTCTTTAGAATTTACTTAGCACAATATTTCACAAACCAAGATAACTCAATTCTGCAACACAAGTCGCAACAAATGTTTTGGAATAAGAACAGTGTAATTGTACGCCTAACAAGGGAACGTTATGCTCTGCAGGAAATGGATATTAATGATACTTTAAGGATAGGTGCTTTGGCCAATTGTGATAACCACTCTATTACACTTCATGTAGTTGACAGTCATTTGGCAAAGATATGAGTCTGTCAACTGCATGCCTCAAAAATCGTATTTGGGGAAGTTTCTTAGGGCAATAAACTTTCCCTCATCCAGGAAAATCCCTGGTCCCCTTCCTTTGTCCTCCTCAAAGTGTACCGTTAACCACGGTCATTAGAACGTGGGTAAGTGATTTCAAATAGCAGCGTAAATTTGGGATACTATGCATTGAAAATATCCCCGTCAACGAATAATTTTTCCGCCGGAAAGATTATATGTATTATTCAGCAAAAATGAAATGACGCGTTAAACCAGCAAATAATTGTTCCTGACTGTGGCATTGAAATTGATAAAATATTTACTAAAAATATTTTGCGAACCAAAAAGGAGGGGAAAAAAGTTGAACCAAATTAGTCTCAAGCCTCCAGCTTACCTCCGGAAACGCTAACCATTACACCAGGCAAGAGCTGTAAGATTGACTGATATTTTGCAATTAATTGAAATTAGAAATTGACGCAGATTTTTAAACTCTTTTTACAAAGAAACTAGGAAGTGTTTGTTTAAACTGTAATAGAGTAGGTATTACAATTGGCCAAAGAACCAATCCAATACATGGAATTTTGGCTTGAGAAGGTCCATCAAGGGGAAAAAACAAGGCCTTCGCCGTTTTTAATATCTTTTGTATCATTTGCCTTATACCAAACAACTTGTGCAATACTTGTAAGAGTGACTCCATCTTCTGCTCATGAGCTCTGTCTGATGCTCTTTTCACCAGGTTCTTAAGCACCACATGAACCACCCATCAAGAAATTTGCACTTGATAATGTATTTAAGCCTTTCACATTTTCTACGCTAAAGCATCATTTTCAAGAAAGGTAAAACCCCAGTCACCAAAATATTTGATCTTGTTGAATTAAAATATGTTCTTCAAAATGTTAAACGTTTACGATGTAGGGATTGAAAAAATTTTAATATGTACAATTTTGAGTGTTTGAGTACAATTTATTGGCAATGTTGCCACATCTCTATCATGTGCAAGTTGGGGCGATGTAACAGGAAGATTACTTCAGGTGTTCTATCTAAGTAATCAGACCCAGTTTCAGTAATTATAGAACAAGAGAATTAGCTAATAAAGAATAAGCAAGCATCAGTTTTTGGCTGAATTTTGGTTAAATGCATTCATGTATTACAAAAAACAGAGCCTGATAGGAAAAAAACTGATTTCCTTTTTGGATTCATCAAATTAACCAAGAACACCCATCTCATTCCTTGTTACAAAAATGTTGTTGACCAGTTTAATTAGTGTATTGTAATTATTAATTATAATTAGTAATTTCATGAATGTAGATTGACGAAATTTTTTCTTTTCCATTCTTACCTTTATATGGTCTACCGTCTGTTGATTTTCAATTTTAATTAATCAAGATGCATATTTTAGGTGGAATCCTTCTTCAATTTTACTATTCACTTCTTTTAAAAATTCATTTTCTAGCCAGAAGAAAATGAATTGGTGGTTGATTACGCTTTGAGGAAAAGAGACGTCAAACTAGTTCCCACCGGTCTTGATTTTGGCACTCATGGTTTTAAGAATTATCGACATAATAGGTGAGTAGCACAAGTTCTTAAAAGAAGAAAATTTTTTGTCTTATTTTGTTAAAGTTTTGGACAACTGTTAGTATATCCCATATATTGTTGGACTAAAAATAGTATAGATCTGGGCTTTCCCTTACAATGATCTAGGGTTATAATTGAACATATATACCTTTAATATGCCACTCTTTGCTTTTAAGATGATATGCATTGAGAGTCAATATCATTCTCCTATTTAATATGAGTCAGTGTGAAATCGATAATACATGGTAAATTTGCAGATATTCTCAACTTTTCATCTTTACAGAATATAGGGAAACAACAATCATGTCTCACAGAAGAAAACCTAACTTTAAGCAAATGTATGGTATATAGTCCTGAAGCTTTAAGCTTAGCCTTTTTGAGATTCGTTCTTGATTGTGTGCACTTGATAAGCATCTGAATTAAAAATCAATCCAAACATGTTATTCTTTAGAGAAGGAATTTGAATCTCAACGCACATCATTTTAAAAGCAAAGAGAGGCACATTATAATTATGTCTAGCATATTCAATTATAACCACAGATGTGTATTCCATATTCCAAAAGTATGATGGAAGTAATTTTAAGTCTAGAAATTTTAATGTATTGAACACCATTTATAATAATCAAGCATTTAGAGCTAGAAAATTTTTTCTAAGTAAAATACGCAGTAAGAAGCAAGATGTTGTGGAAATTCTTCCTGCAAAATTAGCGAAGCTGTTCTACTTTTTCCACTGATATTTTTAGTGGACAAACGTGACCTGGTTTCAACATCCTCATCATCAACCCTGATCAGGATTTGTTCAATTTAAATTACTATCTGTGACTTAAAACAATATTCCAAAAGTGAAATGGGAATCTTTATTTAATGTCCCATATTTTAATGTTAGCCTCAATGTTGTATGACACGCCTAAACTTCAAAAATAAGTCTGATAATATTTAATTTCCTGCAGGTTCCACCCATCCATGGAACTGACTCGCAGATTTTACCCCCACGCTCATAACCTTGATGGTTTCTTTGTGGCTAAACTTAAAAAGTTTTCAAACATGATTCCAAAAAAGCCAAGGGATATGGACGAAGAAACCGTTGTGAGTGATGACATTCAAGCAGAAAAGGTTTTAAAGGAGAAGAATGAATCAATTCATAAGGGAAAGAAAGCATCTATGCCAATGAAGAGGAAGAAAGTAGAATCTGGTTCAAGTAAAGAGTTGGAGCCGATAGGAAAGAAGCAAAAAATGACAACCTCGTCTTTCTCTCAGCCCAGTGGAAAAAGTTCTGAAAATGCAACAGAAAAACATTCTCTCCTTCTTAAAAAAGATAAGTCAAAGAAATCCCTGGTGAATGTTTTCAGTAAAAAGGAAAGACCATCGAAGAAAACCAAGACTGTAGGCGGATTCATCGTAGAAGACATTCCAGAGAGGCAGTCGGAGATTGAAAAGAAATCTTCTAATAAAAGTGGGAAGAGAAATAAAATTCTGATTAATGGTTTTAATTGTGATGTGGTTATAAAACCCCTGGAGTCGGAAGTAATGGAAAGATCACAAGAGAATAGTTCTTTGAAGAAGCA
The DNA here is from genome assembly GCA_947579665.1 of Sympetrum striolatum. Lineage (NCBI taxonomy): Eukaryota > Metazoa > Arthropoda > Insecta > Odonata > Libellulidae > Sympetrum > Sympetrum striolatum. The sequence continues at coordinate 85,174 of OX388345.1, read as the reverse complement.
AATAGAAACAGGTGCTAAATTAAGATTGAATTCTGGTAAAGTTGAGAAATCATTTAAGAATGTGAAAAGTACCAAGAAACATGTTAAAAGATAGATTTATTCAAGTGACTCGTTGTTAATTTCATTACAAATATAAATGTAACAAATGTGGACTTCCCATGATAAATTATGGTTAAAATATAAATTCCTCTTTCATTTTTTGCCTCCCAAGTGTTATGTATAATATGCACAGTTAGTCCATCTTTCCATCACTTTTTCAGGAATTGTATGTAGTGCTCTGTTTTGGATTTCTAAATGCAATCCTAAGGATACTATTCTCATTCTTTGGAAGAGTAAGGTTTTACCTTTGGATGTAATTATATGTTCTCAACAAATAACAAAAGTTTTCAATTTAAGAGTCGTTCAAAAAACTATTATTTTGCTGCTGGATTAATTCATGTGTTCATGAAAGCCATCATTTCAGCTTGTCACTCCTCAATTGCTTCAGCAGCAATTTTTGCAGTATTCTTCAGATGAGTTTGAATTTTAAAGATATAATGAATTTGCAATTTAAATAGAGTAGATGTCCGTTATAATGAGTAGGGCTGGGAGTGATATTTTTGCCATTGTCTGTCTCACTGCAAAAAGAATAGGGAGTTACTTCCATTATAACAAGTGGTTAAGTATGGGTTCTGAAGTATCGGTGTAACGGGTGCCTCATTTGCAGGAGGCATATCTCGGAATTGTCAATTGATGTGAGAGATGAAGTTGGACAAGCAAACAGTAATCTGAGACTCGTTATCTCTTCAAAGAGTAGAAAAAAAATCAATGTCACCTAATTCATGCATTTGTTTCCCACAACTCACTTACCCTTCCTCACAAAACTGCTTCAGAGAGCTTTGTTTAAAGACGAGCTTCTCCTTGTCCCTCTCTAGCCCCTTGTCTGTTCTTTCTTTCTGGCGGTGACCCCGTTAGTCAATGCCAGAATTTTTAATTTAGTTCTCTTCATATTTGCATCCACCCGTGGGATGTTTTCATACGAAACTTGGCACCAGATTGTCTGAACCAGGATGGTTGATAATATTGGAGATAAAAGCAGTGTTTATTCGAATTCCCAGGGTAACCTCTGCCCTCCCCAATGCTTATGAAGTGTGTGAATGATAAATATCTCGATAAAGCAATTTAATGTGAATTAGGAGTACCTTTTCCACCTAATGGGCATTGTTCTTTTATCAGTCGATCCTTAGAAGTGAGTCCATGTAGCACTTTGGCTGTGGATTATGAATTAATTAAATACCACATTCATAAAGCCCTGCAAACCAGTAATCGGCGATTAAAATATTTTTAGAAAACAAATTTGAAGCATACTTATTCTTCGCAAATTATATTCATTTCTTCACAGGTATTTTTATATTACAAAAATTAAATATATATTTTGATGTTTTCATTTTACAAAAGGAAGATCGATGAGCACATCATGGTTTTATTTCTATAATCGTTATGATTCGACTTAGCAGTAGGAGTTGATGGAAGTTGTTTTAGCAGTGTCGTGATTTGATATTACCATGATATCTATAATAAATTTTTAATACCAATGTGTTTCGTAATGCATTTTTATTTGTGTAGCCTGAGTGATACCGATGAAAGAAACTTGTGATCTAGTGTCTTTATCTTGTGCAGTAAATATTTCTTATAGATTATATTTATTGATACTGTAGTTTTTTTGGGTCGACTTATACGCCGACCTATATGGTACGATTTTTTACTCAAACACTTTTTTATGCATTCTGAAGCATTTGCATAAGAATTAAAAACCAACTCCATTCTGCGGCACTCACTGCCTTGGATTCAAGAGGAAGAGTGGAAAGCTGATAGTGAATGGGTTGATTGGAATCAGTGAGAATAACGTTATTAGTGTAAGTGGGTTTCCTATTAATAGAAAAATAAAAACGTAAATTCGAAATTTAAGGACCTGTTTGGTTCCTGATACCGACTAAAAGTTATGAAAGGTTGAATAGTGGAGGAATGAGATAAATATGGCAACTTGATGATCATCAAACAGAGAATGTCATTGAGGTATCTAAACCAGTGGTTCCCAGACTCATTTTTTTTTCTGAAATTATGGATCAAAACATAACCCTGTATCTTATATGTTAAAATTCAACCTCCATGGATTAATTCTCTATACTGAATAATAATATTATCATACATTTCTGTTCCAGATGCTCAGTTTTTTTACTTTACCAATAGTAATCATATTTACTCAAAATATTAATTATTCAATTGAAGAATGTTTTAGTTGTTATAATTAAGCACATTGCAATGATTGGATGTTACCATCATTTTTCTTTAAGGAAACAAAAATTAATGATGGCTGTTAATGAATTAGAGGTTTAAAATTTCCAATAGCCATCTTTGTTGTCACTCTGCACCACTGGTATTTGCAACTGAAGGACCCAGATTACCGACTTTCTAAGGAACACCAAATGTACATTACAATTGCAATGCTATCATTCTCGTGGGTTAACTGTTACAAAGAATACTTGCATTTATTAATTTTATCAAAAAAAAATTTTTCTGTCATTGTATCGATGAATGTCATCTATTTGGCTTTCCTGAAACATAAGAATTCAAACATGCCGTAGCTTATGTTGTTCCAATACCATGCAGACAGAAATCCTACCAATACATGGGTGTGTGTAAGTACATGTATGTATGAATGGAATTGTTAGGATATCTTGAAGTTATGTTAAAAAGTTTCTGCACTTTTTTATCATACTTAGATGAGGGTTTCTTGTTGGGGACAGCTTCCATCCAATGTCTTACTTGATCATAAAAAAACATTCCACATGATGCAGAACTTGTGTGACCTCAGATTTTAACAGGAAGATGTTATGGGAATAGTTATTTTGGATGGCATACCAATGTTAGATTTAATCTGGACAATTCCATTTTGCTCATCACCTTTTGGGAAGTAGTCCTCTTTCACCCCCATCATTTAACATCGTGAGACCAAAGGGAGGAGACAACCTAATAGAGGAATTTCAAATTAACCTTCTCAAATACTTTCCTTTGAGTTAGCAAATAAGTTCTTCTTCCATAATAACCGTTAACCAATCCTAATGGTACCTCATTTACCCCTCCCATCCCACATCTTTAAACACAGACTTGCAATTACTCACCTTCAAGCCCCCCTTTTTACTTTGTATACAACTTTTTTTTTGGCAACCTTCCCCTTTCTTGCTTCTCTTCTTTCCACCTTATGTGCCAAAATTGGTAAACATGTATTTTGTACAAGTGTTTACAGTATAGATACAGTGATACGAGTTTAATTCGCTCCGTAATCTTGCTCTTATGTCAATTCGCTCGTATCTCAAAGCAATTATCTCCATTGAAAATAATTGCAATGCCATTAATCCGTTCCAGCCCCAAGTTGTTTTTGTTACGTGTTTTGGAATAAGAAAAATGTACTTATAAATGACAAGTATTGTATAAAAACATAATAAAAGAGAACGTAAAGAAATAAACTGGTTCTATAAATTGTATTTTGGTCACTTAAATGCAACTTACACACAAATTAAATGCTACTGTATGCTTAATTTTAGTTACTGCTTTTTTCTTCACTGGTCTTAGCTTTTTTTGCCGGATTAAAAAATTTAAAACGCGATTTAAAAAACCTGTCCAAGGAGGTTTGTTTCTTCCTTCTGTTCAGAATGTTGCGGAAAAGAGTTGGGCAAGTGCCATTAAATCGCTCCGATGCACGACTAGATGCAACTTTTTCAGGGTGTTTCTTTTCCACAAACTGTGAAACTCTCCCCCACATTCCCTAGATCTCCCTCATCTCACTTGTAACCTCCTCCACCTCTGGCTCCTCCTCGAAACCAATTTCTTGCAGAACCTCCGTATGCTGCTGCGACTGTAACTCTTATAACTCCTCAGTTCCTGCTCCTCGACGAGCACGTCTCTCTGATTCACCACCAGGCCCATGGATTTTCTCAAAGACACAATCTCCACTGGCACTTCGAAGGTACTTTACGGTACAGCTTCAGGCCACGGCTTCTTCCATGCAGAGGTCCTCGTTGTAACACCCAGCCAGGCCTGATCAATAATTCTGAGGCTTATCACGATGTTAAAGTGGTCCTTCCAGTACCCTCGAAGGGTGAGGTTTGTGTTCTCTGTCATCTCAAAGCAGCGCCGAAACAGGTGCTTAGTGTACAGCTTTTAAAAATTAGAAATCACCTGCTGATCCATGGGCTGCAGGTGGTGTTGGGAGACAACCTTTATAAAGTTGAACTCTTCGAGGTTCGGTGGGTGAGCAGTTGTCGAGGACGAGAAGGGCTTGCATGGGTAGGTTGTTTTCCTGTAGATATTTCTTAACAGAAGGGCCAAAAACCAGGTTTACCCACTGCACAAAGAACCATCCAGTGACCCATGCCTTCGGGTTTGCCCACCACAAACCTTGCAGTTTTTCTTTTAAAATCTTATGAGACTTAAAGGCTCTGGGTTTTTCCGAATGGTATAAGAGCAGAGGTTTGATCTTGCAGTTGCCACTCACATTGGTGCACAGTGCAAGAGTTAGTCTATCCTTCATGGGTTTGTGGCCTGACGTCATCTTCTCCTCTGCCGTTATGTAAGTCCTATTCGGCACCTTCTTCCAGAAAAGCCCTGTCTCGTCACAGTTGAAGACTTGCTGGGGGATGTATTTTTTGGCTTCTATCAGTTCGGAAAAAGTTTTGAGATAACCCTCAACTGCCTTCACATCCGAACTTGCTGCCTCACCATACTTGACCTCAGAGTGAATGCCTCAACTGGCTTTAACAAGTCTCCCGATGACTTGTTTGTGGAAGTGCACAGGGTCTGACACAGCAAATCATCGTAAATCGCTCGTGCCTTCTCGCACATGATGCCCTGTGTATCGCCGCTGCTTTTCCGTCACCCAAACCATCAGCAGTTTCTCCATCTTTTCATGGAGAGAGCTCCGTAGCTTAGAAATTATTTTAACGCCTTAGCTGGCATTTTACCCTTTTTTGACTCCTTCTGTTTAAGCACAGTACGTATCGTTGAAGTACTATGCCTGTACTGCTTCGCCAAGTCAGCTACTTGCACACCTTGCTCATTTCTTCTATGATTTCACGCTTTAATTCAATAAACATCATCTTCTTCTGACTTTTCCACTCAATTTCTTCAGACTCATGGTTATAAAAAGAAATTTGATAAAGTATTTAAGCCCTAGAAAAACTTATCAAAGATGCTTTGACTGCGATGTAAACAAGCACCCTGGGGGGATGCGTGGAATAATGTGAGGCACAGTAAACTGGTGGCAACTGGCCATTCCTTTTCATAAAGAGTTTCATGAATTTCAGTTCATAAAGAGTAATATTCAGTAATAGTGCCAGATTAAGATTTCTCTGAGAAAAATCTTAATTTTTGTATTTAACTGTATATACATATTGAATGGTGCTTTTTGGATTGTGGTACAACCTGCTTATTTGAATGATGATATTTTTACTATGCATGCTGAGTATGAGTAAGTAAGCACGAGAATTCTCCCTCTTACTTACCTTCTTGGGCAATTTGACCATGATTTTGCCTTTATACTAAGATAATTGCGTGCTTAACTCGTTCTCATTGATTATTTAATTCTGCTGTCATTCCATGATTATTGTTTGAATTAATTTTCTTTTACCTACAAGCTACATCTAACTTGTAGGTTGATTAAGGTAATTAGACATTTATTAGCACATTTAAACCTGAGAATAAATTATAATTTGTTTTGAATAATGTCTATGTAAAAAGTTTTAGCGATAAAAGTAAAGGGTTGTCTACATATATTGCATTGAATATATTTTATAAATATCCATGTTACATTGTATCATTTCTCCAAATCATTGGCTTTGTCTAGCTTTATATCAAAACTTATTGTATGTGCATAAATATCCAAGAGCCTCACTAAATTTTTTGTAACCAATATTTATCTATTTTATTTGTCCACATTTAACTGACAGCCTGCAGGAACTGTTTTCTTTTCAAATTGTGAATTAACTGGTAGGTTATAACACTCGCAACTTTTCATTCACAGCCTTTTGTACCATCTTTCAGATTTTGTTTTAGCTGTGCCTAGATCCAATTGGGGTGTATTTCTAAAACACAGATAACAACATAGATTTGGATGGAGGATTGGAGATCATCCCTGATTTCCATCTAAAATCTTCTTTATTTAAGGACTATTTCAAGAACATCTGAAAAATGAGATTCCTTTTGACCATCCTCATATATCTATGAAGTAACAGATCAAAGATTACGGATCATCATTCTGATGTAAGCTGTGGTGAAAAGATAAGATAACAGGAAGAAATACCAATGGTATAGATATAGTACCTCTTCTCCAATTACTTCAAATTATCTTTAAAAATGATGGTAAATTTGTCGATGAGGACTGTTTGGGAGAAAAATTTACCAAAATGATTACTTCATGCTTGAATACAAACATAAGGCAGTCATCTTGGTTTAGAAAATTACATGAAGATTTCTATGAAACCGAAAGCTAATTTCCGTTGTTTCTGTTCACAATTAATTTTATCTGAAATTTATATTTTTCTGTTTATCACAGATCATGATGGTGAAGCTATTGCAAGAGCTGATATATCAGCAAATTATTATTGATTGGGTGAATTTTTCATGGATTCCTGTATTTTTAATCTAATTAAGTATTCGAAAATTAAGACATGTTCCGTGACCAATATCTATAAGTATTAGCCACAGAAAATTGTAATGAACTGTATAGGAATTGATTTCAAATTAATTTTACACAATCGGACTTGAATTCTGTACTTTTTACCGGCATCAGCTAGAAAAGTGATGTAGTCTTAAAAACTAAAATGTCACAGTTGAAGCCGATGTTTGAAAAGATATTTGAGTTTCGAAGAAGTTGGTTTTTATTTTTTTTTTTGGGATATGAGGTCGAGTAAACATCCCTTTCGGCTGTTGAGCCGACTCATTGAATTCAATTTGTTAAATTGAAATAATGTTTTACTACTCCTTATTTATCTATAATGACTGATTTGAAATAATATAACATATTGTTTTAAAAATATAGCGACGAAAATCATTTAAATTAAATTTAATATTCCATCTCAAGAAAGAATTATGTAGGACGATTTAAATTCAAGGTCGCCGGTAGAAAAGGGAATGTGATAAACACTTTTACATCTTCTTCTCCAACGAAATACGGCTACATACGGAATAGCTTCGTGTACGAACATAAGTCCTTCCTCAAACAGTAAGATGAAAAATCTTTCATCTGTCGCAACAACGTTTTCTTATCAATTGAGCGATTTTTTGCACGTATTGAATTCTCCTAGCGGCTAACAGACAAGAATATGATCATTACCTTTCCTTTCTAGCATTTCTCTTCTTTTATTTGCTTTTAATTCACTGACAATGCCTTTCCAAGAATATAAAGACATTGTGGGGACTCTTGCGGCAGTCACAACTATAGCTCAATTTCTTTCTCCCATGTAAGTTGAGGTCGTTGAGGTTTCTTAGTGATTTATTAGTGTTGAAATTACGATTTTATAATTTTTCCATGGATATTTCAGTGTGATTTGCATAGATATAACAAAGAAAGGAAGTACGAAGGATGTTTCTATCGTGCCTTTTCTTGGTGGTATAGTCGTGTAAGTAAACAAAACTGCTGCTTTTACTAACATATTCTTTAGTGTTTTTGTTGATTTGTGTGCATTAATGTTTCAGCGGAGTTCTGAATTTAAAATATGGATTGCTTCTGCAAGACGCAACTATGACCCAAGTAAATGTTTTCGCGATCCTGCTAAACATTGTATATTTTGCCATCTACTATCGGTATTCTGACACCAAGGTAAATACTACGAATTCAACTCAATACTACACTTAGTTTTTACTACAATTGGTCTCAACAATAATGACTTTAAATTAATCTGTCGGGCTAAGTAAAAACACTTCACCTCTCTATTCTATAACTCACACATTGATTTTCCTACCTCAGTCTACACATCACCAATATTTGACATGAATTTTATGTTTAGTAGGATTTTTGTATGTTAAGAAATTTAGCTCTTGGTCATACCTTATTTCCCTCTTCGTGCATTTTTCCTTCATTTAGTCTAATTCTCTGCAATAGAATTGCTGTAAGTTTTTCAACTTTACTGTAAAACAGCTAAATAGGCCATACACCCAAAAGATGAATTATTTTGATTAATATAAATGAAAATAATATGGCTATGTGAAAATTTCATATTTCTTTCGATGGAATTCTTTATGATCAGATAATAAAAATTATCTATTTATAAGATTCATCACTATCTCTTGCAATGCCAGGTAATAGCCCTATTTTTATTAAGCACCAGAATTGGTGATACATTAAATATTAGTTTCTTGCTTCATATATGGAATTAGGTAGAAGTTGACTCGAACACAAACTTTGGATTCTACTATATAGATATTGAATTATATATATTTAATGTTATCTCTTTATATTATCTTTTTACAGGACGAAATAAATTGGATGATGGTTAAATGTGTTGGTTTTGTAGCCCTATTATTATCATATTCATATGCTGAATCTCCTGACAAGGTAGAATTCAGGTTTGGAGTGATAGTTACCTGTCTGATGATGCTCTTATTGGCTTCGCCCTTATTTTCCTTGGTGAGTAAAATAATCTTTTTCCGGTGAAAGAATACTAGTAGATTAATGAAAAATACTTATTTTGCACTTTCAGGGTACTGTGATTAAAACAAAATCAACTGCAACCCTTCCATTTCCTTTGATATTATCAGGAACCTTGGTAACATTGCTGTGGCTTCTATACGGAATAATAATTGAAAATGCATTCATATTGGTCAGTGTTTGAAATCAGCTATGAGACTATTTTTGAAGATTTTGCACATTAATTTTATATTTTTTCTCATTACAGTTTCAGAATGTTATGGGATTGTCATTACTTTTAGTCCAGCTGTCTCTATTTGCCATATATCCTCGTGCCCCCGTTGCCGTCAAGAAAGACTAAGCAGATGGTTTTGATGAAGATTCTGCAGCCTATTATAATGTCTTCCATCATTATATCTATAAATCAAATATTTTTAATAGCATATCTCTTTGCATTTACAAAATTAAGGTAAAGATTAGAATTTGAATCAGACCGTTAAACAATTGTGATATTGATGCAGCTCAAGCAAAAAACATTCCTATTCTATGAAAGAGATGTCAAGCCGTTTCCTTAACTTCTGTAAATTTTATTACCATTCAGTTTCTTAGGAGTTCTACAAGTTTCCTTGCCTTATGTTGTGCTTGTAACACAAGCTCCTGTTTTTTACTGAGCTTTAGAACATCTATACATTGAATTGTTACCTTTCCTAAGTTACATTCTTACCATTGTTGTTTTTTATTGTTGATACGACAAATTTTTATTTATGAAATATCTACACATTTTTAACTAGTTTTTAACTGAAAAATTCTGTTCAAAATCTTATTAAGATTTTTATCTAAATAACATAGTAATATATATGAGACTATTTTTTGAGGTTACTCGGTATATTTGTAAGGAATCAAGACACTAGAAAATATGCTCAATGCCTTTGTGGAATTGTTTGACAATAAGTTATTCAGTGTTGACAGAGTGCAAAGTATAAAAGCAAGCAATAGATGGCAGGGAAAACTGACACACCAGGCTGCCTTTAGCTGTCTCTGTTGATCTGAAACCAATGCTTTTTTGTGAATTTAAGGGCCTTTTCCTGTCGGTTATTGCTAACAAATATTGTTAACTTAGTTTTTGCATTTCAAACGCTTTTACTTGTTGCTCAGTATTAGTTAATTTTATTGCGTGCCTCGCACAATATGTTACGTTCAATTGGTGTCAAGTGAATTGTTTCATGAGAGTATAATAAAGCTTTGCAATGTTACTTGGTCTTTAAATTATCTCCATTTATTTTTGACAATGTATTTATGTAAACCCAGTGTTATCCATTAAAAATCATCCAAAACCTTGGCTGAAATTTTCAACTAAAAGCTAACTGGTTGAATCCCACAAGATACATTGTTTATATTACCTTAAAATCTAACAAAAGTACTTAACTCAGAAAAATGACGAGATATATTCATACGGAGCCAAACAATTGCTGGATAAGAAACTACAATTACATCTACCTTAAACAAAGCTACATACATTTCCTGGAATTGCAATTAAAATATTATCCATCATTTTACAGAATTTTATTTGCATGTGGCTATCCTCATGATAGAAGCAAGTGATTGTAATCTCTTGAAAGCAAGGATCATTTGACAATAATAGGAATCTGAGGATACCTATAAATTTTACAGCCATTAAATCATTTATTAACATATTTATGATACAGGGCTAATTACACCGACAGGTATTTTGCCTCACCACATGATCGAAAATGTCCATTTCTACTATAATTGCAGTTCACTAACTACGCTCTGGCGGCCAGAGCTTGTAGATCAGTTATGCACTTCTTCAAACTCTCTTTCTCTTGCTGTGGTGTTATTGATTTAAGGACGCCGGATACAACAAAGTTAACCAAATTCTTCTGAGCAATGCGGCGCATAATATTTTCCTTCTCGACTTGATAATCAAGACGTCTCTTCACCTGAAATGGATAAAGCGATTTAGTAACAGGTGTGGAAATATTAAATGAAGAAATTTAAGTAATTAACTTACCTGGTTATAAACATTGGCAATTCTTTCTCGATACGCAGCTTCCAACTGTAACAAAACATTCTCCTTTTTAGCTTCGAAAAGAAGAGATTGACCTTCTGCTCGCCACTGTTCTTTCTTTTCACCCGCAATAGCTTCTTCGAGGGTCTTGACAGTGGCCACTCTTCCCTCATTATATTCCTTTTCTAGCGCCTAAAAAATAAAAATATTTATTTGATAACCTAAATACCAAAGCGGAGTTTTAAAAACATCTTAATCAGCAAAATTGATACGCACGTCGATCTCTTTGTCGGCATAAGCAGCTACCGCTGGCCCTAATTTTTTGACTGCGACAATAGCCATGATAGCGAGCGATATTCCGGAATAGAATTCATGCTCCAGAACATATATTTCTTTGCTGCATAGGTATGTAATCAGACCAGTCCCAAAAACATACGGACCTTCAAAGAAACGCTTGTTTTAACCCAAATCCTCAAACATTTTAAGTTCAGATATGAGATTTACCTACCAGTAACACCGGTCTTTTTGTAAAAAAACTGGAACCATTCGTCCGGCAAAAAACCAAGACGAACTTTTCCAGGATATTCAGCCCTTACTGGCCGAGGAAAATTGACTAAATCTCTTTCATCACTTTCTTTGGCAGCCACTGCAGTCTTGGTACTTCGGACTGAAATGGGCTGCAGAGATCTGCACTGATTCACTAAAAATTCAATTATTAAAACATATAAGACACTTCATTAAAATAGTAGATACCCAAAAACGATGATTCAAATAAAAAGTTATTATAAAATATTCCCGAAAGTACCTGAACGAAGAATCAGACGGCCGAACATCTTGACGACTTGAGGCAGTAAGAGACTGTGGCTAATAGTTCAGCATTTGATGTGAGAACTAGAAGGTTGAATGTATAGATATTTATACCATTTAAAATTAACTATCTTCAATTATAGTGAGGTGATAGCAATCATTTTCACAAAAAAATTAATTCTAAAATATATTTCGACTCTAAATGTATTTTAAACATATGAACGACGTTTAATAGGAAGTTATGAAAATGAAGCGGAAATGGTTGCTTACTATGGATACAGGGGATACAGGCATATGAAGGGGTCAATTTATGTTAGGAGCTGTAAATGCCACGTTAAAGCTGTTGTAAACGAGTTTCTGAATTATAATGACGTATCATTATTTACTTGGTTTTGATTCGGTAATAATAGAAAATTTTCCCAGTCTTCTCAATATTATTATACGAGGTCTATCACGAAATGACAATGCTAGAAAACTCGTACTCTTAGTATCATCGTCATAAATTAAACTCGGTTTGTAAATTTTTGTGTTCTTATCTCTTGAAAAAATAAGACGACGTGAAAATGCTTATGCTACTTTTGTTATGAATGAATGAACGTGGCAATTTCGTTAGCGTCCTTAACACGTACGGATTGCTGTCATAGTATTTGGCATATTTACTTATCTGAAACCAAAGCCAAAGTTTAAAATAGAAATGTCATTCGGAGATTTCAAAGTTATTTTGGCCGCTACAGCGTCCGTCAGTACCATCATTCAATTTTTATCCGGAATGTAAGTTGGCGGAAAATAAATAGCTTCGAGTATACCTTAATTTTCTGACATTTTACACTCTTAACCATTTCTTGTTTACTTTTGCAGTTTAATTTGCCGGAAGATTATCATTAAGGGAACTTGTGGTGACACGTCTTGTTTTCCATTTGTCGCGGGATTTGCATCGTAAGTGGTTAATTTAAAAGCGGCTACAAGTTCATGAAAACAGCTTGGATATAAATTCTTGCCAGTAAAAATGAAAAGTGCAAGGTGTAACATGTACCGCTCTTTAGATATGGAAATATATACTGGAGTTGAGACCAATTACCTTCGTAAAGAATATTTTATAGTTTCATATTGTTAGTTTCAACTAATAATAAGGCTTTGAATATTTTGAACGTTTAAGAGAATGAAATAACCTATATGCTTTGTTTTTTTATCCTTGCTCTTTAATGTTTATAAATTCATTAGTATTTCTGTAGTACTTAGTTTATATGTAAACATCTTTATGACATAGTTGGAAATAGAAAGTGATGGTAACAAGTGGATTGATATGAAAGATAATTATCAATTGTTTGGTATTACTCATATTACAAGTTTTAAGCTTTTTCCGCTACTGAAGGACCATTCCATGTATCCCGCTCTTTCCCTTGCCTCTCTCGTCCATGACACTCCTACTAAATCAACAGTAGTGATCTTTTCTCATCTGTTGTTGGGCCTCTTTGGTGTCCCACTAATATTATTCCGTCACATTGGATGTTCAGCCATCAAGGCCACCAATGTTGGTCACTTCTGGTTGCGTTGTTACCAATCTCAATAATACTTTACTTAAGCCCGGTTCACACGGTGCATGTTTTCTAGCTTGATTCCTTGCGTGGAACCCTGCATGCTCGCTAGCATGAAAATTTCGTGTCTGCCTGCTGCTGGGCATGCTCCCTTGCTTGATTTTGAGAAATAGGACAGGTGCTATTTTTCCTGCATGTTTCGCTGATGGTTGGTTGCTATGCGTTGCTAGCTGAACTATTTACTGCTAGAAAACATACACCGTGTGAACCGGGCTTTAGGTTAATTGCTTAGACCTAAAATGCTGGATTATTTTAATGTCTACTATTTTTAGAATGGTAGAAATTGGCTGTATAATTTATGAAGATGGCTGAAATCATTTGTACACTTTCATTTTTAAACTATATCTATTGCTCCATTAATTTTCCTTAGTTCTCAGATAAATAACACAGCAGAATGTGGGATTTCCGTATATTAATTTTTAAATCAGCCATATAAACATAATTTGTGTAGGTCCTCAGTAATAATAGTAATACTTTAATTGCCCGGTGACATGAAAAATACATGTATTGGAGTCGTCAAAAAACATGGAAGATCAAGTCATTAAAATTTACAAAATATAAAAGTAAGCATACAAAATAAATGGAAATATACAAAATGAAAAAAGAAGATAAGGTATACATTGTCAATTAGTCTACAAGGTGTAGACTAACTTAGATGAAAGATTAGTCATTAAAAAATTCCTCTTTACTGTAGAGACATTTTTCCAACATAATGCACAGTATTTTTAAAGGCATTGGAGGATGGGATATTTTTTATTGCGGCAGGTAATGCATTGTAGAACTTAATGCCACAAACTTTGGGACTAAGAGAAAAAGTTTTCGTTGAGGTGTGTGTAGATCGTTAATTCTCCTGGTGAAATGTTTATGATACAGTATATTTTTTTTCAAAGAGGAAGATGCTTTGCCTAGTAAAAAGAATAGTTTTGAAGATAAAAATAGAGGGGATAGTTAAAATTTGTAATTTTTTTAATAGAGCTCTATATGGGGTGTTGCAGATAGTCCTTTTTTCTGTATATTAATGATTTGGGTGGAGGAGTAGACTATTCCGTAAGAAGCACCTCTTTTAGAACACCAATACTTAAGGAATCACTGATAGTTTATAAAACACGGAGTGTTTTGCACAGATATGAGCACTTCAGCTGAGGGTCAGGATGAATACCTTCAATTGCATCTGTGGTTAGATTCAGGTCACTACTGGGGGTGAAGCATTGATTGTGACATACCCATATTTAGGATTAACCCATTCGGATCGGAGGCCGCAGATCGGCGGCCTAGCCGACGGTACCCAGGAGCGGAGGCCGCCCGTCGGCGGCCCATTTCTAATATATTCTCTAATTGTTCAAATTGTTCCAATTTTTTTTTCTTTGTTGATATTCACTATAAAGTATATAAATCTACTAGAAAACAGAAAAATTAGATTCTGTTTCTGACGAAAGTATTAAAATTGCTTGCCGATCTGAATGGGTTAAGCAGTTGGAATTGCACCAGTCTTTCATCACCTGGAGGCAGGGACGGATCTAGAAAAAAGTTTTGGGGGGGTCCGATCAATTAATTTAAAAATAAAAGATATTTCGGCTTTCACAAAACATGACGTTAGAATTGTGTTAGACAAACTCTATTTTTTTTGCTAGCGATTGCTTATTAAATTGTGTGTTTATTTGCGTTATTTGAGTTTCATTTTCAAAAAATAGGCACAATAATAAAAAGATTAATAAAAGTAACTGTCGATTGTGATCATAATTTAGCAGAAAATATTTTTATTAGATGTTAATAACACACAATATAATATTATAAAATATCAAAATGACTTATTGATAGTATATACAGTATTTACAAATATTCTACGGACATCTGGAGCAATCCGGAGACCGTCTCCTACGGTTGAAGGACCGTGTGCTGTACGGGTATTTGAGGGAGTCTGATATTTTGGGGAGGTCCAGACCCCCAGGAGGATCCGTCCCTGCTTGTGCTCTGTCATGATCTTTCATACATGAGTTGGCCATTAATACATTCACATCATCAGCATACGCAATAACAGTATTATTATTTGCTGCAGTTAGATATAGCCAGATAGATCATTAATAAAACCAAAAAAAAAGAATAGGTCTGAGAATGGAGCCTTGAGGTACGCCAGAGGGCACCTGTTTTGATATCTTTTTCTGTTTTTAGATACAGAGACTATCTGATATCGATTATCTAAATAGGACTTAAACCAGTTTTTGGCTACACCTCTAATACTAGTATCAGTTGCAGGGGCTATCTTTAAATTTATGTTCATGTCTTACCCAGGAATATGCATTTTCAATATGCTGGTGAAATCATCACTAACTTTATAATTGGAACTTCTTTCTCCAGCTCTGCTATTTGATTTAACGATACCGAATTCTGGAGATATTTTTATGCAGGTGTGTGATTCTAATGAGAATTGCGTTCTGCTGAGTCGTTTTGAAGCTTCGCTTGAAGTAGGAAGATTTCCCTCAGTCTTATCAACATTTATGCTATATCTGTTTTGCAACATTTCTGTTTTATATTCCATCTCATGTATGAATTGCTGATGTAAGATTAATCTGTGGTGGAGGAAATGAGGTTTAGAAAATGTTTAAAAAAATGAAAAGAAACAGCTGCTGTATTCTGCTTCAAAATTTGAAGGTTATCTGGGACCCCTAAATGACGCTGGTGTTCATATTTCTCTAAGAAAGAATTATTATGTATACTTACCAATCAACCAAAGAGTAACTTTCCTTAGTTAGGTAACTCCTTGCATCAGTTGAATGGTTTCAAAGAAGATATTGAGAGATTAGACATTAGTTGGAGATAACGATCTAGAGGCAGCTTGGAGAAAGGCATCTTAAAGGACAAGATAGAGGAAATTTACTTGGGATAATCTATGCCTCATTTTTCTTAAACACCACTGTAGATGCTGGAAAATGGTAGGAGATAATAAGGGATTATCAACATGCTGCTCCCCCATCCACAGCTCCTATGTCCAACGGCTGAGGATTTTGTTGCATTTATATCCTGTGCTAGATGATTAGCTAGAAACTGGTCACACATTAAAGTTTTGTTTTGTGGAATTTTGAAAGTTTATTTAATATGATCCCGTGTAAGAGATACTTTTGCTGAAAAAGTTTAACAGTGTAACTGAAAGTAAAACCTCACCAAAGTAAAATGGTTTCCATGTATTTGTTGTAAAGCTCTTTGGGGGGGTTACTTATCAAGGAAAAATGGAATATCATTAAAACAAGGGTTACTGAAAGTACATAAAAGATGGTTTGAAGACTTACTGATAATATGAGTGAATTGTGATTGGTAGCTACAGATACTCCAGAAGTACTTGAAAAGAGAAAAATGTTAATGTCATTAAGACAAGGCTCAACTGCACTAAAAGTAACCCACTTTCAATGTTCCTTGGAATAAACGTTTGCTCTTATCATAGAGTAACTGTACTTATATAGTTACTCTATGCTCTTATCAAGGCTATTACGCTAAAAATGCACACACTACTAAAAAAGAAAGGATATCCTTAGTAATATCAGTAAGGCAGGTCACTCAACCTTTTTCTAAAAGAGAGTCACTTTTTTGCGTGTGCTGCGTTTCAACAATTAGAGGTTTCTTCGGTAACACTGATCCAATGGCAACCAGAAAATTAACGTTTGATGGCATGCGACAACTTGTTACGTTTCCAGCAATTAATTGCTCATGCTTAATTCAAAGTAGAAAAATATCCATTGTGTTACTGATATAAGGCAATGGAATCACACCTGGATCAAAATAGTAAATTACTTAAGTTCATTTGAAATGATTTTTCATACGAGACTTTATTATGTTTTATCCTAGTAAAATAATAAGTGGTGTAATCCCGACAAATTCAGTTCGATATGACCGAAATTTTAAATTATCTATTGCTTTCGTTGGTTATCCATACCGACATTACGTCCGTCTTCGTAAAAACCGGGAATGTTCTTGGCCACAAGTGCGGACCGCCGGCCGATTTTTATCAAGATGAATCTAAACCTGATGCTCTTCAGATTCTTTTGGTGCCATGTCATATTCAGTTTTTCAGTCTCGCTCGCTTACAAATATATATTATCCTACTTTCGTAGCTAAGAATATTTAAAACCCATTTTCGGTTTGGTTGGGAGTTTGGGAGCGAACAAAATATTTTTCTGCTGATACGACATCTCTGATAGGTCAAGGAGGAAATTCACTCTAACGAAGATACCTATTACTTTTATTTCATCAATCCTTGTTCAATAACTATGAATAGGCCTCTAGTACCGGGAGTAGTAGTGACGGGAGTATTTAGCTTACAAATGTTACATCAAAAACCATTTCTTTGGTGCATCCTTAACCCACAGGAAGTGGGTAATATGGCTTCTCACGTTCCTCGCTGGGTATAATAGGTTAGCAAATTCCGGGCTACTCACCCAGACGACCCATTTGTCCTTCTTGCGAGTGTATCCAAAGGCCAGAAAGAAAAGTAGTCCGAGAAACATTTTTCGGTGCTCAAACGCTGGAAATTAGCACAATTCTTTAACATAAATTATACTCATTAGCGTACGAAAGCTGTTAGGGGCCCCAACCAGCGAGGAAGTGTTGAGAATCCAACTTCATCATTCTTCGTCGCTTGTTCAAAGAGATTTTGGTTGGATGGAGCTCTCTTTGTGATGATTTCCTTCTGTTCAGTATCACGACATGTAAATAAAAATATATCCTTGCGTTGACCCTCAAGGTTGGCCTAATCCTGCTTTTAATCTAAATTATTGATTTAGCCTTGATTTTAATAGAAATTTGTTGATAACCTAAAATTGATCTATTCTATCAAAGATTATAATGACTCGTTTTATAATTGGATATAAATAAATTCATTGATTGGTGCAATGAAATAACCATAATGGAATAATCTTCCTTAGTCTTTATTTAAACCTTTAAGTGCGTCGAGGGAAATGTTTTTGATTCCACTTAAGATGCCAAATATCCATGAAATTCAGAAATTTGGTAATTTTTTTTATTTCTACTTCTTTATATGATAGTCGTATCAAACCGCTTTCATCCAAGTCGAACGCGCTACTCAATTGGCTATCCGGAGCCTCTCTCTATATTGGCATTAAAATCCGTCAAGTGCTCCGTTCTGACTGGGCCTATCATTACAATTACAATCATGTCACCACTAAATCGTTCGGACGACCCTTGTACTGCCCGGGCTATGGAGCGTATAATCTAGCAGGTAAATAGGATTTTTTTAGGTTAGACCTTACACAAATTACGACACCCCAAGTAGTTTTCGTGTTCGATTATTGTGGTTTAAATGAGAGCGAGATTACGCAGACAAAAATGCGAGGGAAAAATTAAAATTTAAAGAATAGCCGTTGCGGGAAATCGCGAGACGTTACAGCGAGGTAATTTAAATGCCCAGAACTCGAATTCTGTCCGTCATCCCGAGAGCGAAAGTAACGAAGAAATAAAGTTAGTTGTAGTGAACTGATTCTTAATAAGCAATCTGTGTATCGTAAGGACCGAGACGGCAGAATAGGAGGCGGAGTATTTATCGCTGTTAGAAATAGTTTAAGTCAATCAGAAAACCTTAAAAGCTGGGCGAACAGTAACATGATTTGGTGCTCACAAGAGAGGTCGCCAGATTGATGTTCGGGATTTCGATGAGACCTATTTCATATTGAAGTAGACATAGCGAAAGTAAAAGTGAGATAGGTTTTATCCACGTAGGCCTTGGTTCCTGAGAAAATTGACAATAAAAATATCTTTTTTGTTGATTATCCTAGGTAGGCATCAGGTACGGATCTAGAAAAAAATTTCGGGGGGGGGGTCCGATCGAAAAATTTAAAAATAGAAGATATTTCGGCTTTCACAAAACTTGACGTTAGAATTTTGTTAGACAAACTCAAATTTTTTCGCTAGTGATTGCTTATTAAATTGTGTTTTATTTGCGTTATTCGAGTTTCATTTTCGAAAAATAGGCAGAAGTGATATTTCGGGGGGGGTCCGGACCCCAAGGACCACCCCCCTGGATCCGTCCCTGGTAGGCATGCTTCCCTGCATAGCAGCAGATGCTACCGATGTCGGCTGTGAATCGCATGGGACCTGCTATCGAATTCGTTGTTGGATGTGTTTTTTCTTACTTTTCTAACCTTAATTTACTCAAACTTAATTTTAGAAATAATAGCAATCACTAAAATTGATTATTTCCTCTTTTGCGAGGCGAGGCGAGGCGAGAATTAATAAATACGTTCCTAAAATAATCTTCTACCAACCAATCCAAGCCACCGATGTGGTACTGCCACCAATTTTTTTCATCGAGAATATGGTTTTATTGACTAATTAACAAGTATACTTATTTTACTTTGAAAACGATCGAATTTAAGTACAGTGGTACCTCGAGATACGAGTTTAATTCGTTCCAGAACCGAGCTCGTAAGTCAATCGGCTCGTATCTCAAACGTATTTCTCCCATTTAAAATAACTCAATTCGATTTAATCCGTTCCGGACCTATGAAAAATCCCCAAACCATTGTAAATTATGAATAAAGATATGTTTTTAAATAACAAATAAACATGTATAATTAACAAATACATAACAAAATATGAAATAAAAGAGTTATTCAGCACTTTGGAGACAGACGAGTGCGTCTAACGAAGGTGAACGGCGAGGAGGAGGGAGGGGGGAAGGCACTCTAGACACGTACGTAAACGGCGCTTTTTCAGAACTTAAAACTATTTTCGTAACTTTAAAACTACACTTTCCTTATTTCAAATGAGAGAAAAAACTTAAAACAATGCACTTAACTTCAAACTTAAACTAAGCTTAACATTTACCTAAATTTAATAATCACTTGTTTTTGCCTTCTTGGCTGCACTTGGCTTGGAAACATGGCTAGTATATCGGATTTGGGCTCGTATCTTGAACGAAAATTTGGCCCGAGCTCGTATCTCAAAAAACTTGTATGTTAGACTGCTCGTATCTCGAGGTACCACTGTACGTATGATTCCATTTAGGAATATAAACAAAAGGTTCAGGTAGCTTTTCACCTTCATAACTTCAACAATCATGTACTGGGTGCACTGATTCTTGATGCCTCGCTTTTTAATATGCTTACAGCAGATTAAAAAAATTAATGTTTTTATTATTATAGAAATTACTGTAATTTATCCCTTTTATGTATTTAGTTGGGCAGGGATTCGTCGACACATTTGTAAAATTATGTTTAACTGACTCTGGATATGGTCTGTCATGAATTAATGCTAATATCTTATTGCTATGGTTTTTCATTAAAGCTAATTTCATGCACGACCTTTTGATTGGTACAATAAATCACTGATTTTCTGATGCTCTCAATCAATTCCTATGATCAAAAAGAAATTTGCCAGAATGTTCATTCTGAAATTATTGAGATAATGAATTCTATTTGTAAATAACTTGGTTTTTCATACAGTTGTAAATATAGAAGTAATTGACCGCAAAATACATAAAAAAAATATTATTTCGAGCATTTTATTCATTAGATTTTTTCTGAACATGTATTAGGATGATTCGAATAAAAAACAAGGGAAGCACAGAAAGGAAAAGCACCAAGAACATCTTATAAAGCTAATTTTTGAGCACTTGCACTTATGTTTTTGGACATCTTTAGGAAAACAAACCTCTCATAAATTCCAAAAAACACTTCTGTTATCTACCAGTTTTGATGCATACCATGAATCTTGTACCATGTCTTAGAATGCTGGAGAGGATAACTGATTGTGGATAATAGAGTGGATTCTAATGTTATCCTCATGGGAGGAAATTTCCCTCTCCTCCTGAAGCAAAAATGTACAATTTTGGAGGCGTGCAATAAATTGCTTGACCTGTCTGTAGAAGTAAACATCACAAGGTTGGCATACAGATGTGCACTTCGGTGGAATAATTTTCACCCAACACGTCGGTGCACCATCATCGTCAGTGAATAGTTCATCATAAATTGCATTATTTGTTTGCCCTCCTCAAGAGTCTATTATTAACAAAACTTCCGATTACCTGAATAGGACCTCATCACAGTTTTTAGGAATGTAATAAATAAATTAGTTGTGAGTTTACCTGATTTGGATGAAAAAACAAACGTTTTAAAATTCTCTCTCTAGTTTTTTTTATATTTTCACTAACACGTAGACCAAATTCACCTCCAGATTCCTGCAAACATGTCAAAACTTTTGGAAGTAGCTTTCCTGAAGCAGTGAATGCATACTGCCCTGTATACGAATGTTTTATTTTTTTTTAAACTCCCAAGAGCCACTTGCACAGCCTTCCCTCCTTTTTGTGTGTTCTCTTTATTTCCCCCCTATATGCACACCCAGTTTGGTCTGTATTAATAACCAAAACAGGATTATACTCAGGAATTAGCATTCTTGCCTGATTTTGAAAAAGCTCGGCGGATTTCACTATCTCCTCTAATGACGTTCGCTCGCTGGTTGAGACATATTGGGTAACTTCCCGTTGCACTATTTGGTGCCTCTTCTTGAAGGATTTTATCCAAGTCGCACTCGCAGAGAATTCAAAATCCGGTGAGATGTGCTGAAATGCAGCCGCAATAGACCACTCCTGCAGGGTTCTCGTAAACACAGCTTCATATCTTTGCCTTGCTTCAACAAACCGATCATGTACCCATCTGTCTATCATTTCCAGTTTATCGTATTTTGTTCCTCCACTTCTAATATCCTTTTCCCATGCTGGAAGCAATCCTTTGTTCTTTAAGAGCACTGAACCTTGATTACGGAGGGTTGAAAGGATCCATTTGGGTGCTCTTTTGCAAAATTTACCAGCTTAATTTTAGTCTCCAGTGAAATGTGTTGATAGCTGGACTTCTTCGGACTAGGTTCGTAGGAGGATTCACTCTCATCTGTTGGCGATGAAGTAGAACTCTCTGCTTCCACGGCTTGCGTATCCTCGTCCAGGAGACTGGCACAATCCTTGTTCATTTCCATCTCTGTAAAAAGTTCGTCCTCTTCTTCAAACTTAAAATTATCCAAAACTTCCAGAAATCATCGAACAATTTCTTCTCCGATTAATTTTGAACGAAGACAGACAACAGCATATTTGGGATCATCGATAACCTTCATTTTGCGTAAGGTTTCTCTGTTGTGAAAAAAATATATATAAATATAGATATACATATATATGTATGAGTAAATTGTCATTAGATTTCATGTTCACGACGTTAAAAGATAAATATATTAAATAAACTTACCATAAAAATAACAGACAGCACCCGTTACATTATCTTTGCTAAAATTTGGTTTCGACTCTAAAAAACTGTCTGCTGAACCAACTCCACTTGATGGACCAGGAACTACCTCAGCATCCATCATTGCACGATATCCACGAAAATAAATTCCTGGTGTACATACTTCACAAGTCCGAATGCTTTTAAAAACGTTTATTTTTCGCAGTGGTCGCCTCAGAGGTTGGCCAACTAGTACAAAAGCCTAGAGAAAGTCTGCTAGCTGCTGTCAACCAATATACCGTTATTCGATACCGTTATCCAATTTCCATAGGGTTGAACGAAGCTGAGGTAGGGTCCTACCCTTAAAGTGTCCTCACAGAAAGTATACTAAATATCCTTTGCTTTCACAACCTTTCTTGGGGTTTTATTTGGAATTAAATTTAAAGTCCACTACTCCATTCTATTGGAGTAATTTCATGGCAGCAATATATCCAGGGTCAGTTAAATATAATTTAATGAAGGTGCCGAATATTAAGCATAGTAATTGCTATTATTCCTAAAATTAAGTTTGAGAAAATGATTGTTAGAAAAGTAAGAAAAAACACATCCAACAACAAATACGATAGCAGGTCCATGTGATTCACAGCCGACATCGGTAGCATCTGCTGCTATGCAGGGAAGCATACCTACGTAGGATAATCAACAGAAAAAGATACAGTGAAACCTGTCTTTAGCGGAATTCATTGGGACCACGATTTTTTTTCCGGATAAGACAGTTTTCCGCTTAATGCAGGGGTCGGCCGTCAGTGATGAATGAGAAGCTTCATTTTAACACGTCTGTATGATTCGAACAGGTCTGAGATATTTGACTAAAATCATTCATAGGTAGGTAGAGCGAAAAATAAAATCATCATGTATGTTTTATATAATATTGTTTAATATAAAACGCGTAGAATACATCTTATTTACAAAATGCGAACATAGTCTGTTATTTTTGATTGTTTTAACTTATTTTCACGTATAATAGAATCTTCTACGTTCACAATCATTAAGAATATTATATAAATCTGAATTACCTTTATTTAAACTAGAATCAACCAAATCTTTCAAAGTTTTTAATATTTCTTTATAAGATTCTTTCTTGTTGTCATTATTTGATGAACTTAAATCTTCGTCCGACTCACTCTCTGTGGGGTTGACCATTATCTTGCTCTCATTACAAACAGGAAGATCGTTGTCGAAATTAACGAACTCTTCAGCTCCTACATTGCTTTCCATCACGTCTTGTAGCTGATGAAGATCGTTTGTCGAATCTGAAAAATTGAATTTTAATGTGTGCATTATAAAGAAAACTTTCAATAACAAGGCATAATTGCATTTTTTTACCGATATTAGTCTTCTTCTAGCATAAATCCAGCCTTAGCGAAACTTGATATCACAGTGGTTCGCTTTATTTCTTTCATAGCCAGATGTATCCAATTGATGGCATCTAGCACCGTTAGCTTCTTGGACACATCTGACACTGTGTTTGAGGAATCCACTGAGGACAGCAAAGATCGCATCAAGTGCTTTCTATACATTACTTTCAGAGATCTAATTACTCCCTGGTCCATTGGCTGGGTAACACTGCTCGTGTTTGCTGGTAACCATGCTAGTTCCACGTTCGTCAGATTGACTTTTGGGTGGCAGGTTGCATTATCTAGGAAAAGAATAACTTTCCTTCCTTTTCATATCTGAATTGAAATTATTCAACCACTCTTCCATTATTGACGCGGTGTTCCATGCTTTTTCATTATTTTTCCAGAGGGCCGAAAGTTTTTGAATATCTACATTTTAAAAACGTCTAGGCCATGCTGACTTTCAAATAACCATCGGCGTTAACAATTCCCCTGCCATATTTCCGCAAACGAAGATAGTCAAACGCTCCTTTGGCTCTTTCCCTCCTGAAAAATTAAGGAAATGTCATAACTTAAAATGAGTATTTATAATTTTTCAAACCAAAGAGTCAAATTTGCATACAAACCTTTGCACATTTCTCTTTTAAGGCATAATGTTTTAGATGGCAGTGCTCTGAAAAATAATCCCGTTTCATCTCCATTGTACGCATCACAGGGTTGATAGTCGCTAATTCTTCTTCGGACGGTGTCTCTCCATTCCTCCACAATTGTCATATCCACGTCGTTTGACTCGCCAGATACACTATTCCACACAACATTATGCCTGCATTTAAAGCTCTCCAGCCATTTAAAGTCATGTTTTCCTAAAGCCACTGCAAACTCCTTTGCTTTTTCTTGGACTATTGGCCCAGACAGGAATATTCCGAGATCTTGTCTGCACAAACCACTCCCAAACTAATTTAAGAAAAAATATTAGATATGACAATGCTGTTCCTGGGTTCGATACCAGAGCACGTTAAAATTTCTCTCATAAGGAATATAAGGGAAAAGTAAGTGGTCATTTTAGGCAGTTGCAGCCAATATTTCTAATTGAATTTCCATACATAGTTAGAGATGTTGATCTTCTGTTTTGCTGCATAGTATGTTAACCAGGAAGACTCGGGTTCGATGCCAGACTATTAAATTGCAGCGAATTTTAAGATTATTTCCTATCCTTTTTTTTTTCTTTTTAGGACCGTCCCGATATAATGCCGATATAAAATTAGTGTTGTCGATCAGCTTGCAGTATGCAAGCAACATTTTACTCGTGTATATATATGGATACATGAATGAATCCAGAGAAGCATTTCTATTATATATAGATGCTTCTCCGGATTCATTCATATATCATATATTCATATATATATATATATAGAGAGGATACAAAGTCACAGGCTAAACCACTAGCGTCAATTGCTTGAAATTTTTACGACATATTGGCCATAACGTATAACCTCCAGAAAAATTGCGATTTTGAACCTCAGTGTCATGGGTTCGATTCCAGAGGGCACCAAAGTCGCGATTTTCCCCATAAGATTACATGGCGGGGATTTTCGAAAATTTTTTTGAGGCACTTCCCGGAAAAGCAGAGAGTTGAAACTCGAGGGACCGCTAAATGCCGTGCATAGCCAACGAAAATCGGAAAGACATCTTCGAATATTGTCCTTGGTTCGATGCTAGGCCGGGGCAAACATCGGCCGTTTAAAATGCATTGCGGCGATTTTTAAGATTTTTTTTGGATCCTTTTCCAATAACATGTATTATTGAAACTCGGCACGTCGATAGATATCATGAATTTATTTCATAATCGAATTTTACATATTAGCTTATGGTCCTTGGTTCGATCCCAGAGGACCATTTGCACTTCCCAATGCTTTTCTTACGGAGATAACGGAAACAAATTTTAGGTACTTCCCGGCACGATATCAACTTCAAACTTTGCATGTACAAAGATCAAGTCCATACAAATCAAACAGTGCATTCACAGCTATCAAAGAGTCCTGGGTTCGACACCAGGTGTCTCTGCAATCAGAAGTTAATCCGATTTTTAGGAATTATTTTGAAACCTTTGCCAATAATATAGAAACTTCAAATTCGGCATATAGATAGAGATCATAAATAACTTTCAGAAACGTTTTTTAGATTTCCAAGATCGTCCTTGGTTCGAATCCAGAGAGCCATTTAAATTCGTGAAACTTAGAACGTCTTTTGTTGCAGTTGTAGCCCATATTTCTGATTGATTTTTCACATATAGTTAGAGATGGTGATCTGCAATTGTGCTGCATAGTAAGTTTACAGTAAAGACCCGGGTTCGATGCCAGACGATGAAATTTCAGCGAATTTGAAGAAAAATTTCAATCCATTTTTTTTCTTTTGATGGCCGTCCCGATATGATGCCTACATGAAAATAGTGTTGTCGATCTGCTTGCAGTATGCAAGCTACATTTTACTCGTATATATAATAGATAGAGAGGATACAAATTCACAGCCTAAACGACAAGCATGATTGAGTTGAGATTTTTACGGCGTATTGGCCACAACGTTTAACCACCAGAAAAATTGCGATTTTGAACGGCAGTGTCATGGGTTCGATTCCAGAGGGACACAAAGTCCCGATTTTTTCCATTTAAATGCATTGCTTTGATTTTTAGGAATTAAAAAAAAATACTTTCCGGATAGGTAGGAAATTTAAACTCAAGGAGCCGATGGATATGGTTAGGATCTATCAAACATTAATGATTCCTACAGAAAATGTCCTGGGTTCGATGCTAGGCCAATGCAAAAATCCCGTATTTAAAATACATTGAGGTAGGTTTTCATTATTTATTTTGATCCACTTATCAAATTGATAGGAAG
The DNA here is from genome assembly GCA_947579665.1 of Sympetrum striolatum. Classification (NCBI taxonomy): domain Eukaryota; kingdom Metazoa; phylum Arthropoda; class Insecta; order Odonata; family Libellulidae; genus Sympetrum; species Sympetrum striolatum. The sequence continues at coordinate 58,577 of OX388345.1, read as the reverse complement.
TTCGTGCTTGGCTAGAAGATGTATTGTAAGAATTGGTTTAAGAAAAAAATTTAGATAAGACCGTACTATTCCTGGGTTCCATGCCAGAGCACATTAACATTCCTCTCATAAGGAATGTAAGGGAAAAGTAGGACATTGTTTGAGGCTGTTGCAGCCAATATTTCTGCTTGAATTTTCACACACAGTTAGAGATGATGAACTTCTATTGTGTTGCATTGCAAGTATCACCATAAAGACCCGGGTTCGATGCCAGGCTGTAAATATGTCGTCCATTTAAAATACATTGGGTTAGTTTTTCATTATTTTTTTGATGCACTTATTGAAATGATAGGCAGTTCTTGCTTAGATAGAAGATGTATGTGAAGACTTGGTTTAAGAAAAAAAATTAAATAAGACCATGCTGTTCCTGGGTTTGATGCCAGAGCACATTTCAAATTCTCACATAAGGAATATATGGGAAAATTAGGATGTCGTTTGAGGCAGTTGTAGCCAATATTTCTGCTTGAGTTTACACACATAGTTAGAGACTGTGATCTTCTGTTGTTCTGCATAGTAATTAATACCAGGAAGACCTGGGTTCGATGCCGGACGAAGGAATTGCAGCGAATTTTAAGAATATTTTCAATACTTTTTCTACTTTTGAGGCCCCTCCCGATATGATGTCAACTTGAAATTTGTGTTATAATTTTACTTATATATATATATATATATATATATATATATATATATATATATATATATATATATATATATATTCGGAGAAGCGTCTATATATAATAGATATGAATGAATCCGGAGAAGCATCTATATATAATAGATATATATAAGAGATATTTCGCTAATCTTTAAAACTAAGTTAAAATTTAGTTACTTCATTAAATAATGCAATTGAAAATATCATAAATGAAGAGGAAATACTGCCCTCAAACTATGTATATTTTAGATGTGTGTTCTATTTGTATTGTTTTTGGAGGTTTAGATTTTTTGTCAATGAAAAACCAACCCAACGCTAGCTTTTTTTAGCAATCAACATAAGAATGAACCATTTCATGCACTATATTATTAAGATGAACTCCGTCACATTCAATTTCTTTAACATGGTCAAAGGTATACTAATCCTTAGCATAAAGGCAAGGGTCTCACAAGCTGGATACTTTTTTATGTAATACGAGTAAAATGTTGCTTGCATACTGCAAGCAGATCGACAACACTAATTTCATGTCGGCATCCTATCGGGACGGCCTTTAAAAGAAAAAAAAAAGGATTGAAAATATTGTAAAAATTCACTGTAATCTTACCATCTGGCATCAAACCCGGGTCTTCCTGGTGAACATATTATGCAGCACAACAGTAGATCTCCATCTCAAACTATGTGTGAAAATTCAAGTAGAAATCTTGGCTGCAACTGCCTGAAACGACATCCTACTTTTCACGAATGTAAATGGCTCTCTGGATTCAAACCAAGGACTATCTAGGAAATCTAAAACATGTTTTTGAAATGTATCTATGATCTCTATCTATATGCAGAATTTCAAGTTTCTATATTATTGGGAAGGGTTCAAAATAATTCTTAAAAATCGGATCAGTTACTGATTGTATAGACGCCTGGTGTCGAACCCAGGACACATTGGTTGGTGTTAATGCACATTTTGATTTGTATGGACTTGCTCTTATTTTATGCAAAGTTTGAAGTTGATATCATGCTGGGGAGTACCTAAAATTTGTTTCCGTTATCTCCATAAGAAATGCATTGCGGAATGTAAATGGCCCTCTGGGATCAGACCAAGGACCATCAGCAAATATGTAAAATTTTATTATGAAATATATTCATGATATCTATCCACGTGCCGAGTTTCAAGGTTCCATGCTATCGGGAAAGGATCCAAAAAAAATCTTAATCGCCGCAATGCATTTTAAACGGCCGATTTTTGCCCCGACCTAGCATCGAACCATGGACCATATTCGGCGATATCTTTCTGATTTTCGTTGGATATGCACGGCTTCTAGCGAACTCTGCTTTTCCGGGAAGTGCCTAAAAAAATTTTTCGAAAATCCCCACCATGTATTCTTATGGAGAAAATCACGACTTTGGGGCCTTCTGGAATCGAACCCATGACATCGAGGTTCAAAGTCAGCTTTTTTCTGGAGGTTTTACGTTATGGCCAATATGTCGTAAAAATTTCAAGTCTGTGGCACTTGTGGAACATGGTTAGACTTTTGATCCCCTATATATAACTTATATATAGGTATATCCGGAGAAGCGTCTATATATAATAGATAATAGGTATTACAGGCATGCATTATATATTTGAGTTACATGAACATCATAATTTACTATTTACTAAGTTCTTTAACATGAGTATTTGCAATGACATAAATTTTCTCTGAGTGTGAGAAATGTTTATAGTTTCATCAAGCTCCCAATAAAAGTTGTGAATATGGATATCAAGAATGTCATCCCTCCACTTTTGTCTTATGATTTGACCCACTCCTCTTAATTGGAGTGGTTTATTTTAATGGACTGCATTCAATGTCTTCATACACTGTTTTCATGTACTTTCTGTAGATGCAGTCTTTGGTTGAGATATGGGTGCCTCTTGGAAGACGTTTCCCTAGTCTGCGTTAATTCCACTGGTGCCTTCCTCCAGCTGATGTATGTTTTGATATATTTGTTGTATAGCTCAAGGAAGGTGAGCAAAGCTGAAATGTAAAATTTCTTCTATCTTTTAATTGGTTTCTTCTCTTTCAAACATCTCTTATGTATATTTACAGATTATTATTGTCAAACAGTTATCAGCATTGAGTTTGATGTTAGTATGTGCAATACTATATGCATATTATGAACCGGATCGCGATCTTGCAAAATATTGGATTGGTATGCTGTGTTGTTCATTCACATTGTTATTTTTCTCTGCTCCTTTTACCGTCTTGGTGAGTGGCATTCTGAAGTTATGAATTATTAACACTTAGAATGACATACTTAATCGCTGTTACCTATCTTGCAGGCTCAAGTGGTACGAACCAAAAATGCAGATATTCTCCCCTTCCCATTAATTATCATGACATTTGTTGTCTCTCTGCAATGGTTTGTTTACGGAGTTCTTCTGCATGACACTTTCATACAGGTAATGATAAATTCTGACTACAAATGATTGTTATCACGAAAGAAGTGAATTAATTTTCTTATATTCCGTTACAGATTCCAAATGCTATTGGTTGCATATTGTCATCTATCCAACTCTCCCTCTTTGTAATTTATCCAAACACCAGCAAAACTGAAAAATGGGGTGCCAAAGAAGTCTTGAATAGGATACTTTAGACAACTTCGAAAGATATGAATTTCACATCATCAATTCATTTCATCATGATTCTAAATGAAAATGACATTTTCTTGTGTGTAAAAGATTATTCAAATTATTATATTCAGATATTATTCTTTGTTAGATATTAGTTTTAGAAACATGAAGCTACTTAAATTGAAAGCATAATAAGTTTTGATACAAGTGAATTTGGCTGTGTAATTGCTTACTCCAAACTCATTGCTATAAAATCTTATTTTTAATTCTATCTTTCACAAAGCTCTGTGCTACATGTTAATGTGAATCAAAATTATGGATGCCTATCATTTATTACTGAATAATAATTTGTCAGTAACACTATTGAATATGTTCATTTTGTTAATTGTTTTGTCATAGGTCTCATCTAAAGTACAAATAATCAAGATTACCTTTATTACCGTATTTGACGGCATATAAGACGCACCTGCGTATAAGACGCACCCTCATTAAGTTGGCCACTTACAAGGAAAAAAAGTTTTAATAGTTCGTGTGAAAGCGCGGTACCGCAATAACTTAAAATGTATTTTCTTTTAGTTGTCACGTTTCCTAAAAGCCAAATATTAAATCAATCATTGAATGCAATTATGAAATAGGTAGTATAGACCATCTGGGCTAAAAATAGCATTCAGTATTGAAAGTTAACCTGTGGAGGTTGAACCTTCACATATAAGACGCAGGGAAATTTTTCGAGACATAATTTAGGAAAAAAGGTGCGTCTTATATGCCGTCAAATACGGTAACTTGCCTAAGTTTTGTTGGTCTACTTCACTCAGAAAAATTTTAGATATATTTTTAGATATATTTTCACGTTTTTTGAGAGCTGATTTTTTGATTTGCTTGGTAGATTGAAAAGGTTGATCAATGTTTTATTCATGACAAAATGTGGGTAGTGCATTTCTCAGAAGGAGTGGGAAATGACCTAAGCTGTCCTTTGAACAATAACACTACAAAATTATTTCCCTGATATTTCAAGAAAAGTTATGAAGTATGAATTAATTGCCTATATCCTTATGGAATGAAATTGAAATTTATATAAAAGGGCGTTTTTGTTTTAAAATAGGTAATTCACACTCTAACTATGTTAGGAGAGTATTTATTATCGTTACTGGAATTTAATAATAAACACTTTGAATAAGAACTCTTTTGTTCAGAAAATTTGGTTTTGAAATTATTTGTCAGAGGATTCAAAACATTACAAAAGATTAATGTTGGTGCCAAAGATAAGTTCATAGCATATTGAAGACCAATTTTTTGTCTGTAATAGTCTATGTGCTGTATTTTAGTCATGATCTAAAAGTGCTACTGGAAGATCTGCAAATGAACAGAATTTTTTTTCTAAATATTAATGAATGACAGCTCATCAGTCATCAATCATAAAAAAACTTTGATCATTTTCTTTCACTTCCTAACATTCTAATTATTTAACAGAGTCTATCATATAACTCCCCTCTCCCATTCATACAGTTTAGCTTCCTTCATAATAAATGGCTGTGAATGTTTTACTTATCTACTGTGAAAGAAAAAAAACTGTGGGCAGCAAACCATTAATGTAAGATTTCTTTCACAAGCGTTACATACGCATGCTGTTCAACTTAAGGAATTATAATGGCTTCATTTGCTACCTCAGTCATATGCAGCCATTCCATACTTACTTTGTGTATGCTGAAACTTTTTAAGAAGAGATCTGATGTAATTTATTGCTGGGAATCTCTATTTTACAAATGGTGGATGTGAAATTAACACAGGAAAGTGAGTGACTTAACCCAAGGATGTACAGTGGGGGAAACAATTATCACAACACCAGTTGGGATGACTTGAAATACATTTGATTAACTGTTAAAACTATAACTTATATTCTTCAGCTTCCTTTTCGATGCAGCCAAATGTTTCTCTGGTGGTAGAATCCAACAAATCTCATGACTTATCCTGTCAACCACATGGTCAATCAATGCCCCTTCAAAATTTCAATTCACGGAAAATATTTGTTTTCTTTGAACACTCGGTGCTTAAGACTGGGTTTGTGTCATCTCTCTGCTGGTTAAACCACCGAATTATTACTTAGTCTAAATAATTGTAAGTTGACGTCTTCGTTTTTTTCACCTTGGTATGTAATTTTAATTCTGAAAATTCAATTATAATATCAACTATAATCAAGAGTCTATTATATTTTTAATGCAGCCGAATTTTTAATGTTCGGTATGTGACGCATTCAATTGAATACTTAGCTAATATAATACATAAATAACAAACTCAGGCTTAATTGTAAACCTATCAGAAAATTTAATCTAATAAAATATCTTAGTTATCAAATCTAATTAACTTTAGATTCCTGTAGTGAAATGCTTGCACGGTGTGTATAAACCTTGTGCAATAAGCTGTATATATATTTCATGTCATTATTTTTATACATTGATGGTGTTTTATGGGCAGACGACATTTCAATTAAATTCCAAAATCTGCTGATGATACAGTCTAATAAGGAAAGATATTCAAATAAGCATGGGCACGCCAATGTGGGGGATCTAATGGGTGTATGTTATGTTTTACATCGCTTGCCAAATAATCGTAACTACTTTTTTAATTGTCTCGTGCAGTGTGTAAATCCCTATTTAAACAGGGGTTGGTTTTGTTAAGACATGAGTGGCCTACGACACATGTCGTGGGACACCAGTGTGTAACCTGCCTAAGGAGTTGGCAACCCTAACTACACCTTGCTGCTTGGGGATGTGCACCAGTGCGCATGCGCCAGACTGGTTTGTCCCACGTGGTCCCACGACATGTCTCACCAAACATGACATGAGTGTCCTACAACACTGGGACACCTAAAGCCTCCCCAGGATCGCCTCTCCTTTATACCACTCCACCCATCACACTCCTCGCATTGCCACTCTTTTGAGGAAATAAGGGCTTTTCAAAGAACTGCCTATTCCAAAGCTTGAGCTGAGCTCATGACCTCTCGCCTAGTATATAATAGTGAAGTACAGTAGAAGTCCGTGATAACGAGAGCTGACAAAAATCGGAAAAGTACTCGTTATAGCAGATTTCTTGTTCTAAATGAATTCTTCCTCTTGAATCCAAGGGCAGCGAATGCGTCAGGGTGGAACTGTAGGGTTTTTAATTCTTACGCAAATGCTTCAGAATGCGTAAAAGAATACGTTTGCGTCAAAAATATTATTTCATTGATTCATAAACCATAACCAAGTGTTCCTTTAACATAAAATGTGGATAATTATTGCTCAATATTCGTGGAAAGCAAGGGCGTCGCCAGCCACTGGGGGGGGGCAAGCTGCCTGATAAAATCAAAAATGCCTAACTTACAGGGTCTAGTTTATTCATGCCCGCTTCTTACTACAAATATGTCAAATCTTTCAAAAACTAAATGTATTGAAAACTAGATGAGTTTAACGCTTATATGGCCAAATCATTAAACTTTCCAAGATAGTAGTTTACATAAGCAAACTATTGGAAACTTATCATAAGTTTTGTTTGTATTTCTAGTTTGGTTACGTCCAATTTCTATTAAAAAGTCATTTTTTTCGATACTTAAGTATTTTGATGCTGTAGATATAATCTTCCCGAGTCTTTGAGAGTTCTTTCTTCCAAGAGGTTGCCCCCCGTACTGGTATTACCTCACCCTGTGGGGTAATACCGGTACAGGGTTTCCCATGTATTTGTAATGGTAAAAGTTTACCCAAGATTATATCATGAGATTTTTGTACAAAAACAATTTAAATAAGCTGGATATAAGATAGGAACTAAAACAAAAGACATCAGTGTGGAAAAAGTTTTCTTTAATAGGCCTAGGTAAAAAATTGAGGCTTCTAAAGAAAAAATAAAAATCAGTCAGTGCTATTGTATATATAGGCTTGCAGTAATTAATATATAGGTAAACACTGACTTCAGTGGCATCGATCACAAAGAAAGTTTTCAGCTGAATCAGCACCACTGCAGAGGGCATGTATCCACAGCTCACACACCTGTACCGCTCTTCTCCATCCTTACCAAACTCCTCACATATAAAACACAAATTCTCATCTTTATCAAGTTACATGTTGTCCATTTCGTCATCATCACGCAATTCTCTTTCGCTGATGGCTTCTTCATCCTCGGAATCAGAGGAAAAATCTCGCTGTGACTTTTATTTTCTTGAAGTTTTGTTTTTTGTCGTCTTAGTCTCGGATTTTGATTTAGCTACATTAGTTGCTTTAGTAGGCTTTGTTTTGAGCAAACTAGGAACAATTTCCTTCTTAGAAAATCTGTCAGTTTCAACCCTCTTTAAGCATCTTTCGGATTTTGTAGCATTTTTGAACAATTCCCTAGCATTTTTTCTCAGCTTCGCATTTTCTTCTTTAAGCTTTTTAACTTTTTTTCTTTCCATTGCCAGCTCAAGTTCAAGCTTTTAAGGTGAAGAGGTAAGTATTTCAGAATGTTTTTTCGCAAACTTCCTTGTTTTCTGGGTTCCACTAGCAGATGGTAATGGAATCAGTTCCTCAAATGATACCTTTTTAACTGTATTGTAGTTGAGATTATCAGGTTCATGATCCGTGGTGTTAAGATCTTTGCTTGCCAATGCTTCATCTGTCTGTTATTTCCCATGTCTTGTTCGTTTTCATCATGAATTTCCACTTCTGCTCCAACATCATTCTCAAGAGCTGGGAGAACTTCAGTTTGATTCACAGAAAAAGCATCTGCAGCAGCAAAATCGTCATCTGTGAAAAGGTTTTGGTCAAAAGGATAAATCCCTGTGGTTCTAAATCCAGAAATGGGAACAGCAATAGTAGCAACTTTTGAGTAGGCTTTATTGAAAAGCCCAGCCAAGTCATAAGGAGTTATTTTTACAAGCCTGTTTGTATTCGTATAAATATCACACTCCTTTTTGAAAGCTGCTTTTAACCCTTTCACTGCCAGTTAATATCTTCGTTCGTCACCCCAGATGGCGGTTTCTGTGTATTGCGGGGTTGCATACCCTTAAAGGATATAAATTTACCAACATTCTATTAAGCTTCTATTTTTCTGAAGCTAGAGCTTCAATTTTCTTTGATGAATTAAGCATATAATCAATTTTATGATGATCAGAGATTGTAAATTAAATAACTAAAATTTTTTTAACATTTTAACATGTTAATAACTATTATCAAATATTAGCGATAGCGATATTTAAGTAATACTATTCATACAATATATATATATATATTCACACACGTATTTTATGAATAAATATATATTTATACGAGTAATATGTTGCTTGTATACTGCAAGCTTACTTAAAAGACCTTTCAAAATAAAAAGTATTTTCGAAATTTTACGTCTCTGTTCTGCAGATCAGTTTCGCATAATTTCCTACGGTATTACTGAAGTAGTGACAGAATCGAACCCAGAGTCACTTTTGAATGAGTGTAATGCGCATATTTACGTATAACATGACCTTAATCATCACACAGGGCAACGTGCTCCTGACGGTAGAAGTCTGATAGTCGAACCAAGCACCATTTTCGCCGATGTCTTTCTGTTGTCCGTAACGTAAACGTAATATCAACCTATACATAGAATTTGAAGTCGAAATTCGCTCGGAAAGTTCATTGTAATTCGTGTTGGGTTTCCTATTATTCATTAGTGAAATTCCGTACTGCCCCGGCATCAAGCCCAGGAACAAAAAGGGATAATAAGACCATGTTTTATTAAAGGATTTTCTTCCACATACCGGTTTACAGCCACTTATCTCTTCGGAAAGTACTTCAAAAACAACATACTAATAATATATAAATATAAGAAAATATTTATTGCGTAGCCATTTAGTTATGACGAATTATAATTACACACATTATTATTAATACATATGCATAGATACATATTAATTACAAGAAAGCATAGAAGAAAAGCATGCATATACATATACAAGTAAAATGTAGCTTGCATACTGCAAGCAGATCGGCAATACTGATTTCATATCGGCATCATATCGGGACGGTCCTCAAAAGAAAAAAAAAGGATTGAAATTTTTCTTAAAATTCGCTGAAATTTCATCGTCTGGCATCGAACCCGGGTCTTCTTGGTGATACTTACTATAGAGCACAATAAAAAATCACCATCTCTAACTATCTGTGAAAATTCAAGCAGAAATATCAACTGCAACTGCATCAAACGACGTCCTACTTTTCCCTTATATTTCTTATGAGAGAAATGTTAATGTGGTCTGGCATCGAACCCAGGAATATTACGGTCTTCTGAAAACTTTTTTCTTAAACCAGTTTTAACCATACATCTTCCGGCCAAGCACGAACTTCCTATCATTTCGATAAGTGCATCAAAAAAATAATGAAATACTAACCCTATGTATTTTAAACGGGAGACATATTTACCGCCCGGCATCGAACCCGGGTCTTTCTGGTGAAACTTCCTATGCAACATAATAGAAGATATTATTCTTTAACTATGTGCGAAAATTCAAGCAGAAATATAGGCTGCAACTGCCTCAATCGAAGTCTTACTTTTCCCTTATATTCCTTATGAGATAAATGTTAATGTGCTCTGGCACCGAACCCAGGAATAGTACGGTCTTATGAAAATTTTTTTCTTAAACCAATTGTTACCTTACACTTTCCGGCTAAGCACGAACTTCCTATTATTTCGAGAAGTGCATCAAAAAAAATAATGAAAAACAGCTCCCATGTATTTTAAAGGGCAGTTCTTTGCATCGTCCTAGCATCGAACCCAGGATATTTTTTGTGAAAGTCATTGATGTTTTTAAAAGTCCAAGACCATAAATATAGGCTCCTTGAGTTTTACTTCTCTACCTATCCGGAAAGTATTTTTTTAAAATTCCCGAAAATCACGGCAATGCATTTAAACGGGAAAAATCGGGACTTTGGGGCCCTCTGGAATCGAACCTATGACACTGAGGATCAAAGCCGCTTTTTTCCTGGGGGTTTCACGTTATGGCCAATTTGTCATAAAAATTTCAAGTCAATGACGCTTGTGGTTTAGCCTGTGAATTTGTATCCTATCTATATAGCTATATATATGAATGAATCCGGAGAAGCATCTATATATAATAGATATATAGATGCTTCTCCGGATTCATTCATATATCTATTATATATAGATGCTTCTCCGGATTCATTCATGTATCCATATATATATATAGCGAGGATACAAATTCACAGGCTAAACCACAATCGTCATTGACCTGAAATTTTTACGACATATTGGCCATAACGTGTAACCTCCAGAAAAATTGCGATTTTGAACCTCAGTGTCATTGGTTCGATTCCAGAGGGCCCCAAAGTCCCGATTTTTCCCGTTTAAATGCATTGCCGTGATTTTCGAGAATTTTTAAAAAATACTTCCTGGATAGGTAGAGAATCAAAACTCATGGAGCCCATATATATGGTCAAGATCTATCGAAAACATAAATGATTTTCACGGAAAATATCCTGGGTTCGATGCTAGGTCGAGGCAAAAATCGGCCGTTTAAAATGCATTGTGGCGATTTTTAAGATTTTTTTTTGGACCCTTTCCCGATGGCAAGGAAACTTGAAATTTGGCATGAGGTTGGAGATCATACATATATTTCATAAGCAAATTTTACATATTCGCTGATGGTCCTTGGTTCGATCCCAGAGGGCCATTTGCATTCCTCCATGTATTTCTTATGGAGATAACAGTAAAAAGTTTAGGTACTTCCCGGGATGATATCGAATTCAAAATTTGTATGAAATAAGATGAATTTCTAATAAGTCATACTGTGCATTCACAGCTACCAATATTTCCTGGGTTCGACACCAGGCGTCTCTACAATCAGTAAATTATCCGATTTTTAAGAATTAATTTAAACCCCTTCACAATAATATTAAAACATAAAATTAGGCATATAGATAGAGAACGTAGATAAATTTCTAAAACGTGTTTTAAATTTCCTAGATCGTCCTTGGTTCGAATCCAGAGAGCCATTTACATTATTGAAAAGTAGAACGTCGTTTGAGGCAGTTGGAGCCAATATTTCTGCTTGAATTTTCACACGTATTTAGAGAAGATGATCTTCTGATGTGCTGCATAGTAATTTAACCAAAAGACCCGGGTTTGATCCCAGACGATTAAATTGAAGCGAATTTTAAGTATATTTTCATCATTTTTTTTCCTTTCCGGGACCTTCCCGATATAATGCCGTTATGAAATTAGTGTTTTCGATCTGCTTGCAGTATGCAAGCTACATTTTACTTGTATAGCCATATAGCTATATAGCTATATAGATAGGATACAAATTCACAGGCTAAACTACAAGCGTCATTGACTTGAAATTTTTATGACATATTGGCCATAACGTGAAACCCCCAGGAAAAAAGCGACTTTGATCCTCAGTGTCATAGATTCGATTCCAGAGGGCCCCAAAGTCGCGATTTTCCCCATAAGATTACATGGCGGGGATTTTCGAAAATTTTTTTGCGGCACTTCCCGGGAAAGGAGAGATTTGAACTTCAAGAGATCGCTAGATGCCGTGCATATCTAAAGTAACCCATAAGGACATTTACGAATATTATCCTTGGTTCGATGCTAGGTCGGGGCAAAAATCGGTCGTTTAAAATGCATTGTGGCGATTTTTAAGATTTTTTTTGGACCCTTTTCCGATGGCATAGAAACTTGAAATTCGGTATGAGGTTAGATACCATAAAAATATATCATAATCGAATTTTACATATTCGCTGATGGTCCTTGGTTCGATTCCAGAGGGACATTTAAATTCCTCAATGCATTTCTTATGGAGATAACGGAAACAAAATTAAGGTATTTCCCGGCATGCTATTGACTTCAAACTTTGCATGATAGAAGAGCCAGTCCTTACAAATCAAACATTACATTCACAGTTTACAATATTTCCTGGGTTCGATACCAGGTGTCTCTGCAATCAGAAGTTGATCCGATTTTTAGGAATTATTTTGAAACCTTTCCCAATTATATAGAAATTTCAAATTCGGCATATAGATAGAGAGCATACATACTTTAGATGAACTTATTTTAGATTTCCTAGATAGTCCTTGGTTCGAATCCAGAGAGCCATATTCATTCATGAAAAGTAGAACGTCGTTTGAGGCAGATTCAGCCATTAATTCTGCTTGAATTTTCACACATAGTTAGTGATGGTGATCTTCTGTTGTGCTGCATAATAGGTTAACCAGGAAGACCCGGGTTCGATGCCAGACGATTCAAATTGCAGCGAATTTTAAGATTATTTTCAATTTTGTTTTTCTTTTTAGGAGCATCCCGAAAGGTTGCCGACATTAAATTGGTGTTGTCGATCTGCTTGCAGCATGCAAGCAACATTTTACTCGTATAATAGATAGATTATCTATTATATATAGATGCTTCTCCGGATTCATTCATATATATAGCCATATAGCTATATAGATAGGATACAAATTCACAGGCTAAACTACAAGGGTCATTACCTTGAAATTTTTATGACGTATTGGCCATAACGTGAAACCCCCAGGAAAAAGCCAACTTTGAACCTCAGTGTTATGGGTTCGATTCCAGAAGGCCCCAAAGTCCCGATTTTCTCCATAAGGATACATGGTGAAGATTTTTGAAAATTTTTTTTAGGCACTTCCCGGAAAAGGAGAGATTTGATATTCAAGGGATCACTAGATGCCATGAATATCTAAAGGAAACCATAAAAACATCTACGAATATTATCCTTGGTTCGATGCTAGGTTGGGGCAAAGATTGGCCGTTTAAAATGCATTGTGGCGATTTTTAAGATTTTCTTTGGACCCTTTTCCGATGGCATAGAAACTTGAAATTTGGTATGAGGAAGGATACCATAAAAATATATCATAATCAAATTTTACATGTTCGCTGATGGTCCTTGGTTCGATCCCAGAGGGCCATTTGTACTTCTCAATGTATTTCTTACGGAGATAACGGAAACAAAATTTAGGTACTTCCCGGCATGCTATCGACTTCAGACTTTGCATATAGAAAGATCAAGTCCATACAAATCAACCAGAAAGATCAAAAGTCTAAGCATGTTCCACAAGTGCCAACGACTTGAAATTTTTACGACGTATTGGCCATAACGTGTAACCTCCAGGAAAAAGCCGACTTTGAACCTCGGTGTCATGGGTTCGATTCCAGAAGGCCCCAAAGTCGCGATTTTCCCCATAAGGATACATGGCAGGGATTTTCGAAAATTTTTTTGAGGTACTTCCCGGAAAAGGAGACAGTTGAAATTCAAGGGACCGCAAGATGCCGTGCATATCTAAAGGAAACCATAAAGACATCCACGAATATTATCCTTGGTTCGATGCTAGGCCAGGGCAAAATTCGGCCGTTTAAAATGCATTGCGGCGATTTTTAAGATTTTTTTAGGACCCTTTTCCGATGGCATAGAAACTTGAAATTCAGTATGAGGTTAGATACCATAAAAGTATTTCATAATCAAATTTTCTATATTCGCTGATGGTCCTTGGTTCGATCCCAGAGGGACATTTAAATTCCTCAATGCATTTCTTACGGAGATAACGGAAACAAATTTTAGGTGCTTCCCGGCACGATATCGACTTCAAACTTTGCATATAAAAAGATCAAGTCCATACAAATCAAACAGTGCATTCACAGCTATCATTGTGTCCTGGGTTCGACACCAGGTGTCTCTGCAATCAGAAGTTGATCCTATTTTTAGGAATTATTTTGAAACCTTTCCCAATAATATAGAAACTTGAAATTCGGCATATAGATAGACATCATAAATAACTTTCAGAAACAATTTTTAGATTTCCAAGATCGTCCTTGGTTCGAATCCAGAGAGCCATTTAAATTCGTGAAACTTAGAACGTCTTTTGAGGCAGCTGTAGCCCATATTTCTGCTTGAATTTTCACACATAGTTAGAGATGGTGATCTTCTATTGTGCTGCTTAGTGAGTATTACCAGAAAGACCCGGGTTCGATGCCAGACGATGGAATTTCGGGGAATTTTAAGAAAAATTTCAATCCATTTTTTTCCTTTGATGGCCGTCCCGATATGATGCCGACATGAAAATTTTGTTGTTGATCTGCTTGCAGTATGCAAGCAACATTTTACTCGTACTTATATATATGTATATATATACACTGGGGATCAAAAGTATAAGCATGTTCCACAAGTGCCACCGACTTGAAATTTTTACGAAATATTGGCCATAACGTGTAACTTCCAGGAAAAAGCCGACATTGAACCTCGGGGTCATGGGTTCGATTCCAGAAGGCCCCAAAGTCCCGATTTTGTCCATAAGAATACATGGCGGGGATTTTCGAAAATTCTTTTGAGGCACTTCCCGGAAAAGGAGAGAGTTGAAATTCTAGAGATCGCTAGATGCCGTATATATCTAAAGGAAACCACAAAGACATCTACAAATATTATCTTTGGTTCGATGCTAGGCCAGGGCAAATATTCTCCCGTTTATTTTACATAGCGATTTTTAAGATTTTTTTTAATTTCTTACAGATGACTTGGAAACTTGAAACTTGGCACGTAGATATATATCATAAATATATTTCATAATAAAATTTTAGAGCTCGCTGATGGTCCTTGGTTCGATCCCAGAGGGCAATTTACATCCTACAATGCATTTCTTATGGAGATTACGGAAGCAAATTTTAGGTACTTCCTGGCAAGTTGTTGACTTCAAACTTTGCATTTAATAAGATCAGGTCAAACCAAGTCATAATGTGTTTTCACAGCTGCCAGTAGGTCCTGGGTTCGACACCAGGCGTCTCTACAATCAGTAATTGATTCAATTTTTAGGAACTATTTTGAACCCCTTCCCAATAATATAGAAACTTGAAATTCGGCATATAGATAGAGATCATAAATAACTTTTAGAAACATATTATAGATTTCCAAGATCGTCCTTGGTTCGAATCCAGAGAGCCATTTAAATTCGTGAAAATTAGAACGTCCTATGAGGCAGTTATAGCCCATATTTCTGCTTGAATTTTCACACATAGTTAGAGATAGTGATGTTCTATTGTGTTTCATAGTAGGTTCACCAGTAATACCCGGGTTTGATGCCAGACGATGGAATTTCAGCGAATTTTAAGAAAAATTTCAATCCACTTTTTTCTTTTGATGGCCGTCCCGATATGATGCCGACATGAAAATAGTGTTGTCGATCTGCTTGCAGTATGCAAGCAACATTTTACTCGCATGATATATGAATGAATCCGGAGAAGCATCTATATCTATTATATATAGATGCTTCTCCGGATTCATTCATATATTCATATAGATAGATAGATAGATAGGATACTAATTCACAGCCTAAACCACAAGCGTCATTGACTTTAAATTTTTACGACGTATTGGCCATAACGTATAACCACCAGAAAAATTGTGGTTTTGAACCTCAGTGTCATGGGTTCGATTCCAGAGGGCCCCAAAGTCGCGATTTTTCCTGTTTAAATGCATTACTTTGATTTTCGGGAATTTTTTAAAAATACTTTCCGGATAGATAGAGAATCGAAACTCAAGGAACCTATATATATGATCAGGATCTATCGAAAACATAAATGAGTTTTATGGAAAATATCCTGCGTTCGATGCTAGGTCGAGGCAAAAATCGGCCGTTTAAAATGCATGGGGATAGTTTTTCATTAATTTTTTTGATGCACTTATCGGTATGTAAGGAACTTTTTGCTCACCTAGAAGATAAATATTAAGAATTTGTTCAAGAAAAAAAATTTCATGAGCCAGTTATATTCCTGGGTTCGATGCCAGAGCACATTAACATTTATCTCTTAAGGAATATAAGGTAAAAGTAAGTCGTCGTTTGAGGCAGTTGCAGCCATTATTTCTGCTTGAATTTTCGCATATGGTTAAAGAATGTGATCTTCTTTAGTGCTGCATAGAAAGTATTACCAGAAAGACCCGGGTTCGATGCCGGGCGGCAAATATATCTCCCGTTTAAAATACATTGGGTTAGTATTTCATTATTTTTTGATACCCTTATCAAAATGATAGGAAGTTCGTGCTCGGCTGGAAGATGTATAAAAAGAATAGGTTTTAGAAAAAAATTTTCATAAACCCGTACAATTCCTTGGTTCGATGCCAGAGCACATTAAATTTTCTCTCATAAGGAATACATGGGAAAAGTAGGACATCGTTTGAGGCAGTTGCACCCAATATTTCTGCTTGAAATTTCACACATAGTTAGAGGTGTTGATCTTCTGTTGTGCTGCATATAAAATATTACCAGAAAGACCCAGGTTCGAAGCCAGGTGGTAAATATATCCCTCATTTAAAATACATTGTAGAGGTTTCATTATTTATTTTGATGCACTTATCGAAATGATAGGAGGTTAATGCTTAGATAGAAGATGTTTATTAAGACTTGGTTTAAGAAAAAAAAATAGATAAGACAATGCTCTTCCTGTGTTCGTTGCCCGAGCACATTACAATTTCTCACATAAGGTATGTATATGAAAAGTAGGACGTCATTTGAGGCAGTTGCAGTCAATATTTCTATTTGAATTTTCACACATAGTTAGAGATGGTGATCTTCTGTAGTACTGCATAGTAAGTTCACCAGGAAGGCTTGGGTTCGATGCCAGACGATTAAATTGCAGTGAATTTTAAGAATATTTTCAAAGTTTTTTTCTTTTGAGAACTTTCCCGATATGATGCCGATATGAAGGTGGTGTTGAAATGAAATAGGATTTGTTGATCTGCTTGCAGTATGCAAGCTACATTTTACTCGTATAATAGATATGAATGAATCCGGAGAAGCATCTATATATAATAGATATATAGGGGATCAAAATTCTAACCATGTTCCACAAGTGCCACTGTTTTGAAATTTTTACCACGTTATGGCCATAACGTGTAACCTCCAGGAAAAAGCCGACTTTGAACCTCGGTGTCATGGGTTCGATTCCAGAAGGCCCCAAAGTCGCGATTTTCCCCATAAGAATACATGGCGGGGAGTTTCGAAAATTTTTTTGAGGCACTTCCCGGAAAAGGAGTGATTTGAAATTCAAGAGATCGCTAGATGCCGTGCATATCTAAAGTAAACCATAAAGACATCTACGAATATTATCCTTGGTTCGATGCTAGGTCGGGGCAAAAATCGGCCGTTTAAAATGCATTGTGGCGATTTTTAAGATTTTTTTTGGACCCTTTTCCGATGGCATAGAAACTTGAAAATTCAGTATGAGGTTGGATACCATAAAAATATATCATAATCGAATTTTACATATTCGCTGATGGTCCTTGGTTCGATCCCAGAGGGACATTTAAATTCCTCAATGCCTTTCTTACGGAGATAACGGATACAAATTTTTGGTACTACCCGGCACGATATCGACTTCAAACTTTGCATATAGAAAGATAAATCTATACAAATGAAACAGTGCATTCACAGCTATCAATGTGTCCTGGGTTCGACACCAGGTGTCTCTGCAATCAGAAGTTGATCCGATTTTTAGGAATTATTTTGAAACCTTTGCCAATAATATAGAAACTTCATATTCGGCAAATAGATAGAAATCATAAATAACTTTCAGAAACAATTTTATATTTCCAAGATCGTCCTTGGTTCGAATCCGGAGAGCCATTTAAATTCGTGAAAATTAGAACGTCTTTTGAGGCAATTGTAGCCCATATTTCTGCTTAAATTTTCACACTTAGTTAGAGATGGTTATGTTCTATTGTGTTGCATAGAAAGTTCACAGTAAAGACCCGGGTTCGATGCCAGACGATTTAAATTGCAGCGAATTTTAAGATTATTTTCAATTTTTTTTTCTTTTTAAGACCGTCCCGAAAGGTTGCCGACATTAAATTGGTGTTGTCGATCTGCTTGCAGTATGCAAGCAACATTTTACTCGTAATAGATATAGACGCTTCTCCGGATATACCTATATATATACGAGTAAAATGTTTCTTGCATACTGCAAGCAGATCGACAACACTAATTTCATATCGGCATCATATCGGGACGGACATCAAAAGAAAAAAAAAATTCGAAATATTCGTAGAATTCGCCGCAATTTAATCGCCTGGCAGCGAACCCCGGTCTTCCTGGTGTACTTACTATGCAGCAAAATAGAAGATTACCATATCAAACTATGTGTGAAAATTCATGCAAAACTATTAGGTGCAACTACCTCAAACGACGTCCTACTATTCACATACACTCCTTATTTGAGAAATTATAATGTGCTCTGGCATCGAACCCAGGAACAGCATGGTCTTATCTATTTTTTTTCTTAAACAAAGTGTTAATATACATCTTCCATCTAAGCAAGAGCTCCCTTACATATCGATAAATGCATAAAAAAATTATGAAAAGATACCCCATAGTATTATATATGGGGGATATTTTTACCGCCCGGCATCGAACCCGGGTCTTTCAGGCAATACTTTCTATGCAGCACAACAGAAAAACACTATCTCTAACCGCGTATGCAAATTCAAGCAGAAATATTGGTTACAACTGCCTCAAATGACGTCCTACTTTTCCTTTATATTCCTTATGAGAGAAACGTTATTGTGCTCTGGCTTCGAACCCAGGAACAGTACGGTTTTATGAAAATTTTTTTCTAAAACTTATTCGTACCATACATCTTCCAGCCAAGCACGAACATCCTATCATTTCGATAAGTGCATCTAAAAAAATAATGAAAAACGGCTCCCATGTATTTTAAAGGGCAGATCTTTGCATCGTCCTAGCATCGAACCCAGGATAACTTTTGTAAAAGTCATTGGTGTTTTCGGAAGTCCAAGACCATAAATATAGGCACCTTGAGTTTTACCTCTGTACCTATCCGGAAAGTATTTTTTTTTAATTCCCGAAAATCACGGCAATGCATTCAAACGGGAAAAATCGGGACTTTGGGGCCATCTGGAATCGAACCTATGACACTGAGGATCAAAGTCTCTTTTTTCCTGGGGGTTTCACGTTATGGCCAATATGTCATAAAAATTTCAGATCAATGACGCTTGTAGTTTAGGCTGTGAATTTGTATCCTATCTATCTATATAGGTATATATATGAATGAATCCGGAGAAGCATCTATATATAATAGATAGGGGATCAAAATTCTAACCATGTTCCACAAGTGCCAATGCCTTGAAATTTTTACGACATATTGGCCATAACGTGCAACCTCCAGGAAAAAGCCGACTTTGAACCTCAGTGTCATGGGTTCGATTCCAGAAGGCCCCATCTTCGAATTTTACATATTCGCTGATGGTCCTTGGTTCGATCCCAGAGAGACATTAAATTCCTCAATGTATTTCTTACGGAGATAACGGAAACAAATTTTATGTACTTCCCGGCATGCTATCGACTTCAAACTTTGCATGATAGAGGAACAAGACTTAACAAACCAAACTGTGAATTCACAGCTATCAATGTGTCCTGGGTTTGACACCAGGTGTCTCTGCAATCAGGAGTTGATCCAATTTTTAGGAATTATTTTGAAACCTTTCCCAATAATATAGAAACCTGAAATTTGGCATATAGATTGAGATGATTAATAACTTTCAGAAACATATTTTAAATTTCACGGATCGTCCTTGGTTCGAGTCCTTAGAGCCATTTACATTCGTGAACATAAGAGCGTCTTTTGAGGCAGTTGTAGCCAATATTTCTGCTTGAATTTTCACACATAGTTAGAGATGGTAATCTTCTATTGTGTTTCATGGTAGTTTTACCAGTAAGACCCGGGTTCGATGCCAGACGATGAAATTTAGCGAATTTTAAGAAAAAATTAAATCCTTTTTTTTCTTATGAGGACCTTCCCGATGTGATGCCGATATGAAATTGGTATTGCCGATCTGCTTGCAGTATGCAAGCAACATTTTACTCGTATCTATTATATATAGACGTTTCTCCGGATATACCTATATATATATAGGGGATCAAAATTCTAACCATGTTCCACAAGCCCCACTGCTTTGAAATTTTTACCACGTTATGGCCATGACGTGTAACCTCCAGGAAAAAGCCGACTTTGAACCTCGGTGTCATGGGTTCGATTCCAGAAAGCCCCAAAGTGGCGATTTTCCCCATAAGGATACATGGCGGGGATTTTCGAAAATTTATTTGAAGCACTTCCCGGAAAAGGAGAGAGTTGAAACTCGAGGGATCGCTAGATGCCGTGCATATCCAAAGGAAACCATAAAGACATCTACGAATATTATCCTTGGTTCGATACTAGGTCGGGGCAAAAATCGGCCGTATAAAATGCATTGCGGCGATTTTTAAGATTTTTTTTGAACCCTTTTCCGATGGCATAGAAACTTGAAATTCGGCATCGCATTAGATATCATAATTATATTTCATAATCAAATTTTACATATTCCCTAATGGTCCTTGGTTCGATCCCAGAGGGCCATTTGTACTCCACAATGCATTTCTTATGGGGATTACGGAAACACATTTTAGGTACTTCCCGGTATGATATTGACTTCAATCTTTGCATAAGATAAGATCAAGTCATTACTAATCAAACTGTGAATTCACAGCTACCAATGTTTCCTGGTTTCACCACCAGGCGTCTCTACAATCAGTAAATGATCCGATTTTTAAGAATTTTTTGGAACCATTTCCAAAATATATAGAAACTTGAAATTCAGCATACAGATAGAGATTATAGATACTTTTCAGGATCATGTTCTAGATTCACACGATCGTCCTTGGTTCGAATCCAGAGAGCCATTTACATTCGTGAAAAGTAGAACGTCGTTTGAAGCAGTTGTAGCAAAGATTTCTGCTTGAATTTTAAAACATAGTTAGATATAGTGATCTTCTATTGTGCCGCTTAGTAAGTTCACCAGGAAAATCCGGGTTCGATGCCAGACGTTAAAATTGAAGCGAATTTTAAGAATATTTTCAATTCTTTTTTTTTTTTCTTTTGAGGACCGTCCCGATATAATGCCGAAATAAAAATAATATTGCCCATCTGCTTGCAGTATGCAAGCTACATTGCACTCGTATATATATATATATAGGTATATCCGGAGAAACGTAAATATATAATAGATATATATATATATAGGGGATCAAAATTCTAACCATGTTCCACAAGTGCCACCGACTTGAAATTTTTACGACGTTATGGCCATGACGTGTAACCTCCTGGAAAAAGCCGACTTTGAGCCTCGGTGTCATGGGTTCGATTCCAGAAGGCCTCAAATTCGCGATTTTCCCCATAAGATTACATGGCGGGGATTTTCGAAAAATTTTTTGAGGCACTTCCCAGAAAAGGAGAGAGTTGAAATTCGAAGGGTCGCTAGAAGCCGTGCATATCCAACGAAAATGAAAATGACATCACCGAATATGGTCATTGGTTCGATGCTACGTCGGGGCAAAAATCGGCCGTTTAAAATGCATTGCGGCGATTTTGAAGATTTTTTTTTATTCTTTCCCGATAACATGGATACGCGAAACTCGGCACGTGGATGGATATCATGAATATATTTCATAATCGAATTTTACATGTTCGCTGATGGTCCTTGGTTCGATCCCAGAGGGCCATTTGCACTTCTCAATGCATTTCTTACGGAGATAACGGAAACAAATTTTAGGTACTTCCCGGCACGATATCGACTTCAAACTTTGCATGTAGAAAGATCAACTCCATACAAATCAAACAGTGCATTCACAGCTATCAATGTGTCCTGGGTGCGACACCAGGTGTCTCTGCAATCAGAAGTTGATCCGATTTTTAGGAATTATTTTGAAACCTTTCCCAATAATATAGAAACTTGAAATTCGGCATATTGATAGAGATCATAAATAACTTTCAGAAACATTTTTTAATTTTTAGAGATAGTCTTTGGTTCAAGTCCCGAGAGCCATTTACATTCGTGAACATTAGAGCGTCTTTTGAGGCAGTTGTAGCCAATATTTCTGCTTGAATTTTCACACATAGTTAGAGATGGTGATCTTCTATTCTGTTTCATAGTAGGTTTACCAGTAAGACCCGGGTTAGATGCCATACGATGAAATTTCAGCGAATTTTAAGAAAAAATTAAATCCTTTTTTTTTTTTTGAGGACCCTCCCGATATAATGCCGATATGAGATTAGTGTTGTCGATCTGCTTGCAGTATGCAAGCAACATTTTACTCGTATATATATATAGGTTTATCCGGAGAAGCGTCTTTATATAATAGATATCCGGAGAAGCGTCTATATATAATAATCTATTATATATAGACGCTTCTCCGGATATACTTATATATAAGTTATATATAGGGGATCAAAATTCTAACCATGTTCCACAAGTGCCAACGACTTGAAATTTTTACGACGTTATGGCCATGACGTGTAACCTCCAGGAAAAAGCCGACTTTGAACCTCGGTGTCATGGGTTCGATTCCAGAAGGCCCCAAAGTCGCGATTTTCTCCATAAGGATACATGGCGGGGATTTTCGAAAATTTTTTTGGTGCACTTCCCAGAAGAATTGAGAGTTGAAATTCAAGAGATCGCTAGATGCCGTGCATATCTAAAGGAAACCATAAAGACATCTACGAAGATTAACCTTGGTTCAATGCTAGGACAGGGCAAATATTCTCCCGTTTAATTTACATTGCGATTTTTAAGATTTTTTTAAAATACTTCCAGATAACTTGGAAACTTGAAACTTGGCACGTGGATATATATCCTAAATATGTTTTATAATCAAATTTTAGCAACTCGCTGATGGTCCTTGGTTCGATCCCAGAGGGCCGTTTACATCCTACAATGCATTTCTTATGGAGATAACGGGAACAAAATTTAGGTACTTCCCGGCATGCTATCTACTTCAAACTTTCCATGATACAAGAGCAAGTCTTTACAAATGAAACTGTGCATTCACAGTTTACAATATGTCCTGGGTTGACACCAGGTGTCTCTGCAATCAGAAGTTGATCCGATTTTTAGGAATTATTTTGAAACCTTTCCCAATAATAGAGAAACTTGAAATTCAGCATATACTTAGATATCATAAATAAGTTTCTGAAACATATTTTAGATTTCCATGATCGTCCTTGGTTCGAATCCAGAGAGCCATTTAAATTCATGAAAAGTAGAACGTCTTTTGAGGCAGTTGTAGCCAACATTTCTACTTGAATTTTCACACACAGTCAGAGATGGTGATCTTCTATAGTGCTGCATAGTAATTTTACCAGTATGACCCGGGTTCGTTACCAGACGATGAAATTGCAGCGAATTTTAAGAATATTTACAACCCTTTTATTTTCTTTTGAGGACCCTCCCAAAATGATGCCGATATGAAATTAATATGCCGATCTGCTTGCAGTATGCAAGCTACATTTTACTCGTACCTATATACACATTCATTCATTCATAGGGGATCAAAATTCTAACCATGTTCCACAAGTGCCACCGACTTGAAATTTTTACGACGTTATGGCCATGACGTGTAACCTCCAGGAAAAAGCCGACTTTGAACTTCGGTGCCATGGGTTCGATTCTAGAAGGCCCCAAAGTCCCGATTTTCTCCATAAGGATACATGGTGGCGATTTTCAAAAATTTTTAAATAATACTTCCCGGATAGGTAGAGAATCAAAAATCAAGGAGCTTACAGATATGGTCGAGAACTATTGAAAACGTTACTGACTTCTAAGGAGAACGTCCTGGGTTCGATGCTAGGACGATGCAAAAATCCTGCATTTAAAATACATGGGGATACTTTTTCATTTATTTTTTTGATGCACTTATCGGAATGTAAGGATTTTCTCGCTCTGCTAGATGATATATATTAAGAATTTGTTTATGAAAAAAATTTCATAAGACCGTACTATCCCTGGGTTCGATGCCAGAGCACATTAAGTTTTCTCTCATAAGGAATATAAAGGAAAAGTAAGACGTTGTTTGAGGCAGTTGCAGCCAATATTTTTGCTTGAATTTTCACACATAGTTAAAGATGGTGATCCTCTATTATGTTGCATAGGAAATATTAATAGAAAGACCCTGGTTCGATGCCGGGCGGTAAATATGTCTCCCGTTTAAAATACATTGGGTTAATATTTCATTATTTTTTGATGCACTTATCGAAATGTTACGAAGTTCGTAATAGGATAGAAGATGTATGGTAAGAATTGCTTTAAGAAAAAAAATTTCATAAGACCGTACTATTCCTGGGTTCGATGCCAGAGCACATTAACATTTCTCTCATAAGGAATATAAGGGAAAAGTAGGACGTCGATTGAGGCAGTTGCAGCCAATATTTCTGCTTGAATTTTCACACATAGTTAGAGATGGTGATCTTCTATTGTGCTACATAGTATGTTCACCAGTAAGACCCGGGTTCGATGCCAGACGATGAAATTTCAGCGAATTTTAAGAAAAATTTCAATCCTTTTTTTTTCTTTTGAGGACCGTCCCGATATGATGCCGATATGAAATCAGTATTGCCGATCTGCTTGCAGTATGCAAGCTACATTTTACTTGTATATGTATATGCATGCTTTTCTTCTATGCTTTCTTGTAATTAATATGTATCTATGCATATGTATTAATAATAATGTGTGTAATTATAATTCGTCATAACTAAATGGCTACGCAATAAATATTTTCTTATATTTATATATTATTAGTATGTTGTTTTTGAAGTACTTTCCGAAGAGATAAGTGGCTGTAAACCGGTAAGTGGAAGAAAATCCTTTAATAAAACATGGTCTTATTTTCCCTTTTTGTTCCTGGGCTTGATGCTGGGGCAGTACGGAATTTCACTAATGAATAATAGGAAACCCAACACGAATTACAATGAACTTTCCGAGCAAATTTCGACTTCAAATTCTATGTATAGGTTGATATTACGTTTACGTTACGGACAACAGAAAGACATCGGCGAAAATGGTGCTTGGTTCGACTATCAGACTTCTACCGTCAGGAGCACGTTGCCCTGTGTGATGATTAAGGTCATGTTATACGTAAATATGCGCATTACACTCATTCAAAAGTGACTCTGGGTTCGATTCTGTCACTACTTCAGTAATACCGTAGGAAATTATGCGAAACTGATCTGCAGAACAGAGACGTAAAATTTCGAAAATACTTTTTATTTTGAAAGGTCTTTTAAGTAAGCTTGCAGTATACAAGCAACATATTACTCGTATAAATATATATTTATTCATAAAATACGTGTGTGAATATATATATATATATTGTATGAATAGTATTACTTAAATATCGCTATCGCTAATATTTGATAATAGTTATTAACATGTTAAAATGTTAAAAAAATTTTAGTTATTTAATTTACAATCTCTGATCATCATAAAATTGATTATATGCTTAATTCATCAAAGAAAATTGAAGCTCTAGCTTCAGAAAAATAGAAGCTTAATAGAATGTTGGTAAATTTATATCCTTTAAGGGTATGCAACCCCGCAATACACAGAAACCGCCATCTGGGGTGACGAACGAAGATATTAACTGGCAGTGAAAGGGTTAAAAGCAGCTTTCAAAAAGGAGTGTGATATTTATACGAATACAAACAGGCTTGTAAAAATAACTCCTTATGACTTGGCTGGGCTTTTCAATAAAGCCTACTCAAAAGTTGCTACTATTGCTGTTCCCATTTCTGGATTTAGAACCACAGGGATTTATCCTTTTGACCAAAACCTTTTCACAGATGACGATTTTGCTGCTGCAGATGCTTTTTCTGTGAATCAAACTGAAGTTCTCCCAGCTCTTGAGAATGATGTTGGAGCAGAAGTGGAAATTCATGATGAAAACGAACAAGACATGGGAAATAACAGACAGATGAAGCATTGGCAAGCAAAGATCTTAACACCACGGATCATGAACCTGATAATCTCAACTACAATACAGTTAAAAAGGTATCATTTGAGGAACTGATTCCATTACCATCTGCTAGTGGAACCCAGAAAACAAGGAAGTTTGCGAAAAAACATTCTGAAATACTTACCTCTTCACCTTAAAAGCTTGAACTTGAGCTGGCAATGGAAAGAAAAAAAGTTAAAAAGCTTAAAGAAGAAAATGCGAAGCTGAGAAAAAATGCTAGGGAATTGTTCAAAAATGCTACAAAATCCGAAAGATGCTTAAAGAGGGTTGAAACTGACAGATTTTCTAAGAAGGAAATTGTTCCTAGTTTGCTCAAAACAAAGCCTACTAAAGCAACTAATGTAGCTAAATCAAAATCCGAGACTAAGACGACAAAAAACAAAACTTCAAGAAAATAAAAGTCACAGCGAGATTTTTCCTCTGATTCCGAGGATGAAGAAGCCATCAGCGAAAGAGAATTGCGTGATGATGACGAAATGGACAACATGTAACTTGATAAAGATGAGAATTTGTGTTTTATATGTGAGGAGTTTGGTAAGGATGGAGAAGAGCGGTACAGGTGTGTGAGCTGTGGATACATGCCCTCTGCAGTGGTGCTGATTCAGCTGAAAACTTTCTTTGTGATCGATGCCACTGAAGTCAGTGTTTACCTATATATTAATTACTGCAAGCCTATATATACAATAGCACTGACTGATTTTTATTTTTTCTTTAGAAGCCTCAATTTTTTACCTAGGCCTATTAAAGAAAACTTTTTCCACACTGATGTCTTTTGTTTTAGTTCCTATCTTATATCCAGCTTATTTAAATTGTTTTTGTACAAAAATCTCATGATATAATCTTGGGTAAACTTTTACCATTACAAATACATGGGAAACCCCGTACCGGTATTACCCCACAGGGTGAGGTAATACCAGTACGGGGGGCAACCTCTTGGAAGAAAGAACTCTCAAAGACTCGGGAAGATTATATCTACAGCATCAAAATACTTAAGTATCGAAAAAAATGACTTTTTAATAGAAATTGGACGTAACCAAACTAGAAATACAAACAAAACTTATGATAAGTTTCCAATAGTTTGCTTATGTAAACTACTATCTTGGAAAGTTTAATGATTTGGCCATATAAGCGTTAAACTCATCTAGTTTTCAATACATTTAGTTTTTGAAAGATTTGACATATTTGTAGTAAGAAGCGGGCATGAATAAACTAGACCCTGTAAGTTAGGCATTTTTGATTTTATCAGGCAGCTTGCCCCCCCCCAGTGGCTGGCGACGCCCTTGCTTTCCACGAATATTGAGCAATAATTATCCACATTTTATGTTAAAGGAACACTTGGTTATGGTTTATGAATCAATGAAATAATATTTTTGACGCAAACGTATTCTTTTACGCATTCTGAAGCATTTGCGTAAGAATTAAAAACCCTACAGTTCCACCCTGACGCATTCGCTGCCCTTGGATTCAAGAGGAAGAATTCATTTAGAACAAGAAATCTGCTATAACGAGTACTTTTCCGATTTTTGTCAGCTCTCGTTATCACGGACTTCTACTGTACTTCACTATTATATACTAGGCGAGAGGTCATGAGCTCAGCTCAAGCTTTGGAATAGGCAGTTCTTTGAAAAGCCCTTATTTCCTCAAAAGAGTGGCAATGCGAGGAGTGTGATGGGTGGAGTGGTATAAAGGAGAGGCGATCCTGGGGAGGCTTTAGGTGTCCCAGTGTTGTAGGACACTCATGTCATGTTTGGTGAGACATGTCGTGGGACCACGTGGGACAAACCAGTCTGGCGCATGCGCACTGGTGCACATCCCCAAGCAGCAAGGTGTAGTTAGGGTTGCCAACTCCTTAGGCAGGTTACACACTGGTGTCCCACGACATGTGTCGTAGGCCACTCATGTCTTAACAAAACCAACCCCTGTTTAAATAGGGATTTACACACTGCACGAGACAATTAAAAAAGTAGTTACGATTATTTGGCAAGCGATGTAAAACATAACATACACCCATTAGATCCCCCACATTGGCGTGCCCATGCTTATTTGAATATCTTTCCTTATTAGACTGTATCATCAGCAGATTTTGGAATTTAATTGAAATGTCGTCTGCCCATAAAACACCATCAATGTATAAAAATAATGACATGAAATATATATACAGCTTATTGCACAAGGTTTATACACACCGTGCAAGCATTTCACTACAGGAATCTAAAGTTAATTAGATTTGATAACTAAGATATTTTATTAGATTAAATTTTCTGATAGGTTTACAATTAAGCCTGAGTTTGTTATTTATGTATTATATTAGCTAAGTATTCAATTGAATGCGTCACATACCGAACATTAAAAATTCGGCTGCATTAAAAATATAATAGACTCTTGATTATAGTTGATATTATAATTGAATTTTCAGAATTAAAATTACATACCAAGGTGAAAAAAACGAAGACGTCAACTTACAATTATTTAGACTAAGTAATAATTCGGTGGTTTAACCAGCAGAGAGATGACACAAACCCAGTCTTAAGCACCGAGTGTTCAAAGAAAACAAATATTTTCCGTGAATTGAAATTTTGAAGGGGCATTGATTGACCATGTGGTTGACAGGATAAGTCATGAGATTTGTTGGATTCTACCACCAGAGAAACATTTGGCTGCATCGAAAAGGAAGCTGAAGAATATAAGTTATAGTTTTAACAGTTAATCAAATGTATTTCAAGTCATCCCAACTGGTGTTGTGATAATTGTTTCCCCCACTGTACATCCTTGGGTTAAGTCACTCACTTTCCTGTGTTAATTTCACATCCACCATTTGTAAAATAGAGATTCCCAGCAATAAATTACATCAGATCTCTTCTTAAAAAGTTTCAGCATACACAAAGTAAGTATGGAATGGCTGCATATGACTGAGGTAGCAAATGAAGCCATTATAATTCCTTAAGTTGAACAGCATGCGTATGTAACGCTTGTGAAAGAAATCTTACATTAATGGTTTGCTGCCCACAGTTTTTTTTCTTTCACAGTAGATAAGTAAAACATTCACAGCCATTTATTATGAAGGAAGCTAAACTGTATGAATGGGAGAGGGGAGTTATATGATAGACTCTGTTAAATAATTAGAATGTTAGGAAGTGAAAGAAAATGATCAAAGTTTTTTTATGATTGATGACTGATGAGCTGTCATTCATTAATATTTAGAAAAAAAATTCTGTTCATTTGCAGATCTTCCAGTAGCACTTTTAGATCATGACTAAAATACAGCACATAGACTATTACAGACAAAAAATTGGTCTTCAATATGCTATGAACTTATCTTTGGCACCAACATTAATCTTTTGTAATGTTTTGAATCCTCTGACAAATAATTTCAAAACCAAATTTTCTGAACAAAAGAGTTCTTATTCAAAGTGTTTATTATTAAATTCCAGTAACGATAATAAATACTCTCCTAACATAGTTAGAGTGTGAATTACCTATTTTAAAACAAAAACGCCCTTTTATATAAATTTCAATTTCATTCCATAAGGATATAGGCAATTAATTCATACTTCATAACTTTTCTTGAAATATCAGGGAAATAATTTTGTAGTGTTATTGTTCAAAGGACAGCTTAGGTCATTTCCCACTCCTTCTGAGAAATGCACTACCCACATTTTGTCATGAATAAAACATTGATCAACCTTTTCAATCTACCAAGCAAATCAAAAAATCAGCTCTCAAAAAACGTGAAAATATATCTAAAAATATATCTAAAATTTTTCTGAGTGAAGTAGACCAACAAAACTTAGGCAAGTTACCGTATTTGACGGCATATAAGACGCACCTTTTTTCCTAAATTATGTCTCGAAAAATTTCCCTGCGTCTTATATGTGAAGGTTCAACCTCCACAGGTTAACTTTCAATACTGAATGCTATTTTTAGCCCAGATGGTCTATACTACCAATTTCATAATTGCATTCAATGATTGATTTAATATTTGGCTTTTAGGAAACGTGACAACTAAAAGAAACTACATTTTAGTCTGGTCCTTGGTTCGATCCCAGAGGGCCATTTGCACTCCAAAATGCATTTCTTATGGGGATAACGGAAACAAATTTTAGCTACTTCCCGGTATGATATCGACTTCAAACTTTCTATGAAATTAGATCAGGTCCTAGCAAGTCATTTTGTGCATTTACAGCTTCCAATACGTCCAGGGTTCGACACCAGGCGTCTCTACTATCAGTCACTGATCCGATTTTTAAGAATTATTTTGAACCCCTTCCCAATTATTTTAAAACTTGAAATTCGGCATATATATAGAACTTATAAATACATTTCGAAAACATATTTTATATTTCCTTGATCGTCCTTGGTTCGAATCCAGAGAGCTATTAACATTCGTGAAAACTAGGTCTTCGTTTGAGGCAGTTGCTGCCTATATTTCTGCATGAATTTACACACGTATTTAGAGAAGATGATCTTCGGATGTGCTGCATAGTAATTTCACCAAAAAGACCCGGGTTCGATGCCAGACGTTTAAATTGAAGCGAATTTTAAGAATATTTTCAATCCTTTTTTTCCTTTCCGGGACCGTCCCGATATAATGCCGTTATGAAATTAGTATTGCAGATCTGCTTGCAGTATGCAAGCTACATTTTACTCGTATATATATAAGTATATCCGGAGAAGCGTCTATATATAATAGATATATATATATATATATATATATATATATATATATATATATATAGAGAGGATACAAAGTCACAGGCCAAACCACTAGCGTCAATGGCTTGAAATTTTTTCGACATATTGGCCATAACGTATAACCTCCAGAAAAATTGCGATTTTGAACCTCAGTGTCATGGGTTCGATACCAGAGGGCCCCAAAGTCTCGATTTTTCCCGTATAAATGCATTGCTTTCAAATTTTTTGTATTCGCTTATGGTCCTTGGTTCGATCCCAGAGGGCCATTTGCACTCCAAAATGCATTTCTTATGGGGATAACGGAAACAAATTTTAGCTACTTCCCGGTATGATATCGACTTCAAACTTTCTATGAAATTACATCAGGTCCTAGCAAGTCATTTTGTGCATTTACAGCTTCCAATACGTCCAGGGTTCGACACCAGGCGTCTCTACTATCAGTCACTGATCCGATTTTTAAGAATTATTTTGAACCCCTTCCCAATTATTTTAAAACTTGAAATTCGGCATATATATAGAACTTATAAATACATTTCGAAAACATATTTTATATTTCCTTGATCGTCCTTGGTTCGAATCCAGAGAGCTATTAACATTCGTGAAAACTAGGTCTTCGTTTGAGGCAGTTGCTGCCTATATTTCTGCATGAATTTACACACGTATTTAGAGAAGATGATCTTCTGATGTGCTGCATAGTAATTTCACCAAAAAGACCCGGGTTCGATGCCAGACGATTAAATTGAAGCGAATTTTAAGAATATTTTCAATCCTTTTTTTCCTTTCCGGGACCGTCCCGATATAATGCCGTTATGAAATTATTCTTGTCGATCTGCTTGCAGTATGCAAGCTACATTTTACTCGTAATAGATATAGATGCTTCTCCGGATTCATTCATGTATCCATATCTATTATATATAGATGCTTCTCCGGATTCATTCATGATATAACCAGATACCCAGATACCCAGATAGGATACTAATTCACAGGCTAAACTACCGACCGATCTTAAAATTCGCTGAAATTTCATCGTCTGGCATCGAACCCGGGTCTTACTGGTGAAACTACTATGCAGCACAACAGAAGATCACTATCTTTAACTATGTGTGAAAATTCAAGCAGAATTTTTGACTGCAACTGCATGAAACAACGTCCTACTTTTCACGAAGGTAGATGGCTCTCTGGATTCGAACCAAGGACTATTTAGGAAATCTAAAATATAATTTTGAAATGTATCTATGTTCTCTATCTATATCTCTAATTTCATGTTTTAATATTATTGGGAAGGGGTTCAAATTAATTCTTAAAAATCGGATAATTTACTGATTGTAGAGACACCTGGTGTCGAACCCAGGAAATTTTGGTAATTGTGAATGCTTATTATGATTTATTAGGACTTAATCTTATTTCATACAAAGTTTAAAGTCGATATCATGCCGGGAAGTAGCTAAAACCTAATTCTGTTATCTCCATAAGAAATGCAAAGAGGAATGTAAATGGCTCTCTGGGATCGAACCAAGGACCATCAGTGAATATATATAATTTGATTAGGAAATATATTTATGATCTACAACTCCATGCCGAATTTCAAGTTTCCATGACATCGGGAAAGGGTCCAAAAAAAATCTTTAAAATCGCCACAATGCATTTTAAACGGCCGATTTTTGCCTTGTCCTAGCATCGAACCCAGGTTATTTTCTGTAAAACTCATTTATGTTTTCGATAGATCATGACCATATATAAAGGCTCCTAGAGTTTCGATTCTCTACCTATCCGGGAAGTATTTCTTAAAAATTCCCGAAAATCTAAGTAATGCATTTAAACGGGAAAAATCGGGACTTTGGGGCCCTCTGGAATCGAACCCATGACACTGAGGATCAAAATCACAATTTTTCTGGCGGTTAATTGTTATGGCCAATACGCAGTAAAAATTTGAAATCAATCACGCTTGTGGTTTAGGCTGTGAATTTGTATCCTATCTATCTATATACCTATCTATATACCTATCTATATACCTATCTATATACCTATCTATATACCTATCTATACGAGTAAAATGTTGCTTGCATACTGCAAGCAGATCGACAACACTATTTTCATGTCGGCATCATATCGGGACGGCCATCAAAAGTAAAAAGTGGATTGAAATTTTTCTTAAAATTCGCTGAAATTCCATCGTCTGGCATTGAACCCGGGTCTTACTGGTGAACCTACTATGAAACACAATAGAACATCACTATCTCTAACTATGTGTGAAAATTCAAGCAGAAATATAGGCTACAACTGCCTCAAAAGACGTTCTAATTTTCGCGAATTTAAATGGCTCTCTGGATTCGAACCAAGGACGATCTTGGAAATCTAAAAGATGTTATTGAAAGTTATTTATGATCTCTATCTATATGCCGAATTTGAAGTTTCTATATTATTGGGAAAGGGTTCAAAATAGTTCCTAAAAATTGCATCAATAACTGATTGTGGAGACGCCTGGTGTCGAACCCAGGACCTACTGGCAGCTGTGAAAACACATTATAACTTCGATTGACCTGATCTTATTAAATGCAAAGTTTGAAGTCAACAACCTGCCAGGAAGTACCTAAAATTTGCTTCTGTATTCTCCATAAGAAATGCATTGTAAGATGTAAATGGCCCTCTGGGATCGAACCAAGGACCATCAGCGAGTTCTAAAATTTTATTATGAAATATATTTATGATATATATCCACGTGATAAGTTTCACGTTTCCAAGTCATCTGTAAGTAATTAAATAAAATCTTAAAAATCGCAATGTAAATTAAACGGGAGAATATTTGCCCTGGCCTAGCATCGAACCAAGGATAATATTTGTATTGATGTCTTTGTGGTTTCCTTTAGATATACACGGCATCTAGCGATCTCTTGAATTTCAACTCTCAACTCTTCCGGCAAGTGCCTCAAAAAAATTTTCGAAAATCCCCGCCATGTAATCTTATGGGGAAAATCGCGACTTTGGGGCCTTCTGGAGTCGAACCCATGACACCTAGGTTCAAAGTCGGCTTTTTCCTGGAGGTTACACGTCATGGCCATAACGTCGTAAAAATTTCAAGTCGTTGGCACTTGTGGAACATGGTTAGACTTTTGATCCCCAGTGTATATATATCTATTATATATAGATGCTTCTCCGGATTCATTCATGTATCCATATATATATACGAGTAAAATGTAGCTTGCATACTGCAAGCAGATCGACAAAACTAATTTCATGTGTGCATCATATCGGGAGGCCGTCAAAATAAAAAAAATTGGATTGAAAATATTCTGATTATTCGCTGCAATTTATTCGTCCGGCATCGAACCCGGGTCTTCCTAGTGATACTTACTATGCAGCACAATAGAAGATCACCATCTCTAACCATCTGTAAAAATTCAAGCAGAAATATTATCTGAAACTGCATCAAACGACGTCCTACTTTTTCCTTATATTTCTTATGAGAGAAATGATAATGTGGTCTGGCATCGAACCCAGGAATATTACGGTCTTCTGAAAACTGTTTTCTTAAACCAGTTTTAACCATACATCTTCCAGTCATGCACAAACTTCCTATCGTTTTTATAAGTGCATCAAAAAAATAATGAAATACAAACCGTATGCATTTTAAACTGGAGACATATTTACCGCCCGGCATCGAACCCGGGACTTTCTGGTGAAACTTCCTATGCAAGATAATGGAAGATATTATTCTTTAACTATGTGCGAAAATTCAAGCAGAAATATTGGCTGCAACTGCCTCAATCGAAGTCTTACTTTTCCCTTATATTCCTTATGAGAGAAATGTTAATGTGCTCTGGCATCGAACCCAGGAATAGTACGGTGTTTTGAAAATTTTTTCCTTAAACTAATTCTTACCTTACACTTTCCGGCTAAGCAGGAACTTCCTATTATCTCGAGAAGTGCATCAAAAAAAAATAATGAAAAACAGCTCCCATGTATTTTAAAGGGCAGATCTTTGCATCGTCCTAGCATCGAACTCAGGATATTTTTTGTGAAAGTCATTGATGTTTTCGAACGTCCAAGACTATAAATATAGGCACCTTAAGTTTTATTTCTCTACCTTTCCGGAAACTATTTTTTTAAAATTCCCGAAAATCACGGCCATGCATTTAAACAGGAAAAATCGGGACTTTGGGGCCCTCTGGAATCGAACCTATGACACTGAGGATCAAAGCCGCTTTTTTCCTGGGGGTTATACGTTATGGCCAATATGTCATAAAAATTTCAAGTCAATGATGCTTGTGGTTTAGCCTGTGAATTTGTATCCTATCTATATAGCTATATAGCTATATAGCTATACGAGTAAAATGTAGCTTGCATACTGCAAGCAGATCGACAGCACTTATTTCATATGGGTATCATATCGGGACGGTCCTAAAAAGAAAAAAAAAGATTAAAAATATTCTTAAAATTCGCAATTTAATCGTCTGGCATCGAACCCGAGTCTTTCTGGTGATACGTCCAATGCAGTACAACAGCAAATCACCACCTCAAACTATGTGTGAAAATTCAAGCAGAAATGTTGTCTTCAACTGCCCTAAAGGACGTCCTACTTTTCCCATATATTCCTTACGAGAGAAATTTTAATGTGCTCTGGCATCGAGCCCAGGTACAGCATGGTAATATCTAATTTTTTTCTTAAACCGAGTCTTAAGATACGTCTTCTAGCAAAGCAAGATTTTCCTATTATTTCGATTAATACATCAAAATAAATAATGAAAACTAACTCAATGCATTTTAAATGGGGGATATATTTACCATCTGGCTTCGAACCCGGGTCATTCTGGTAATACTTTCTATGCAACACTAAAGAAGATCACATCCTTTAACCATGTGAAAAAATTCAAGCAGAAATATTATGTTCAACTGCCTCAAATGACGTACTACTTTTCCCTTATATTCCTTATGAGAGAAACTTTTATGTGCTCTGGCATCGAACCCAGGAGCAGTGGGGTCTTATCTACATTTTTTTCATGAAACTATGCTTAATATACATCTTCCATATAAGCGAGAACTTCCTATCATTTCGATAAGTGCATGAAAAAAATTGATGAAAATCTACCTCAATGTATTTCAAATGGCCGATATTTGCATCGACCTAGCATCGAACCCAGGATATTTTCCGTAAAAGTGTTTTATGTTTTCGATAGATCATGGTCATATATATAGGCTCCTTGAGTTTTAATTCTCTACCTATACGGGAAGTATTTTTTTTTAATTCCCGAAAATCAAAGCAATGCATTTAAACGGGAAAAATCGAGACTTTGGGGCCCTCTGGAATCGAACCCATGACACTGAGGTTCAAAATCGCAATTTTTCCTGCGGTTACACTCTATGGCCAATATGTCGTAAACATTTCAAGTCAATGACGCTTGTGGTTTGGCCTGTGTGTTTGTATCCTCTCTATCTATTATATATAGATGCTTCTCCGGATTCATTCATATACGAGTAAAATGTAGCTTGCATACTGCAAGCAGATCGACAACACTAATTTCATAACGGCATTATATCGGGACATCCCGAAAAGGAAAAAAAGGATTAAAAATATTCTTAAAATTCGCTTCAATTTAATCGTCTGGCATCGATCCCGGGTCTTTTTGGTGAAATTTCTATGCAGCGCATCAGAAGATGATCTTCTCTAAATACGTGTGAAAATTCAAGCTGAAATATTGGCTGCAACTGCCTCAAACGAAGACCTACTTTTCACGAATGTTAATAGCTCTCTGGAATCTAACCAAGGACGATCTAAGACATATAAAATATGTTTTCGAAATGTATCTATAAGTTCTATATATATATATACCGAATTTCAAGTTTTAATATTATTTGTAAGGGATTTAAATAAATTCTTAAAAATCGGATAATTTACTGATTGTAGAGACGCCTGGTGTCGAACCCTGGACGTATTGGAAACTGTAAATGCAAAAAATGACTTGCTAGGACTTGATCTAATTTCATACAAAGTTTGAAGTCGATATCATACCGGGAAGTACCTAAAATGTGTTTCCGTTATCCCCATAAGAAATGCACTGTGGAGTGCAAATGGCCCTCTGGGATCGAACCAAGGACCATCAGCGAATATGTAAAATTTAATTATTAAATATATATATGATCTCCAACTCCATGCCGAATTTCAGGCTTCCATGCCATCGGGAAATGGTCCAAAAAAAATCTTAAAAATCGCCACAATGCATTTTAAACGGCCGATTTTTACCCCGACCTAGCATCGAACCCAGGATATTTTCCGTAAAACTCATTTATGTTTTCGATAGATCATGACCATATATGTAAGCTCCTTGAGTTTTGATTCTCTACCTATCCGGGAAGTATTTTTTTTTTATTCCCGAAAATCAAAGCAATACATTTAAACGGGAAAAATCGGGAATTTGGGGCCCTCCGGAATCGAACCCATGACACTGAGGTTCAAAATCGCAATTTTTCTGGAGGTTACACGTTATGGCCAATATGTCGTAAAAATTTCAACTCAATCACTCTTGTGGTTTAGGCTGTGAGTTTGTATCCTCTCTATATATCTATTATATAAAGATGCTTCTCCGGATTCATTCATATATACGAGTAAAATGTAGCTTGCATACTGCAAGCAGATCGGCAATACTAATTTCATATCGGCATCACATCGGGACGGTCCTCATACGAAAAAAAAAGGATTTAATTTTTTTATAAATTCGCTGAAATTTCATTGTCTGGCATCGAACCCGGATCTTACTGGTGAACTTACTATGTAGCACAATAGAAGATCACCATCTCTAACTATGTGTGAAAATTCAAGCAGAAATATTGGCTACAACTACCTCAAAAGACGCTCTAATGTTCACGAATGTAAATGGCTCTCGGGACTCGAACCAAGGACGATCATGGAAATTTTAAAAATGTTTCTGAAATTTATTAATAATCTCAATCCATATGCTAAATTTCAAGTTTCTATATTATTGGGAAAGGTTTCAAAATAATTCCTAAAAATCGGATCAATTTCTGATTGCAGGGACACCTGGTGTCGAACCCAGGACACATTGATAGCTATGAATGCATAGTTTGATTTGTTAAGACTGGTTCTTCTACCACGCTAAGTTTTAAATCGATAGCATGCCGGGAAGTACCTAAAATTTGTTTCCGTTATATCCATAAGAAATGCATTGAGAAATGTAAATGGCGCCCTGGGATCAAACCAAGGACCATCAGCGAATATGTTAAATTTGATTATGAAATATATTTATAATCTCCAACTCCGTGCCGAATTTCAAGTTTCCATGCCATCGGGAAGGGGTACAAAAAAAATCTTAATAATCGCCACAATACATTTTAAACGGCCGATTTTTGCCTCGACCTAGCATCGAACCTAGGATATATTCCGTAAAACTCATTTATGTTTTCGATAGATCATGACCATATATAAAGGCTCCTAGATTTCGATTCTCTACCTATCCCGGAAGTATTTTTAAAAATTCCCGAAAATCAAAGCAATGCATTTAAACGGGAAAAATCGGGACTTTGGAGCCCCCTGGCATCGAACCCATGACACTGAGGATCAAAATCGCAATTTTTCTGGCGGTTACACTCTATGGCCAATATGTCGTAAAAATTTCAAGTCAATGACGCTTGTGGTTTGGCCTGTGAGTTTGTATCCTCTCTATATATATATATGAATATATATATGGATACATGAATGAATCCGGAGAAGCATCTATATCTATTATATATAGACGCTTCTCCGGATATACTTATATATATACGAGTAAAATGTTGCTTGCATACTGCAAGCAGATCGACAACACTATTTTCATGTCGGCATCATATCGGGACGGCCATCAATATAAAAAGATGGATTGAAATTTTTCTTAAAATTCGCTGAAATTCCATCGTCTGGCATCGAACCCCGGTCTTTAATGTGAACTTACTATGCAGCACAATAGAACATCACCATCTTTAACTATGTGTGAAAATTCAAGCAGAAATATGGGCTACAACTGCCTCAAAAGACGTTCTCATTTTCACGAATTTATAAGGCTCTCTGGATTCGAACCAAGGACGATTTTGGAAGTCTAAAAAATGTTTCTGAAAGTTATTTATGATTTCTATCTATATGCCGAATTTGAAGTTTCTATATTATTTACAAAGGTTTCAAAATAATTCCTAAAAATTGGATCAACTTCTGATTGCAGAGACACCTGGTGTCGAACCCAGGACACATTGATAGCTGTGAATGCACTGTTTGATTTTTATGAACTTGATCTTTCTATATGCAAAGTTTGAAGTCGATATCGTGCCGGGAAGTACCTAAAATGTGTTTCCGTTATCCCCATAAGAAATGCATTGTGGAGTGCAAATGGCCCTCTGGGATCGAACCAAGGACCATCAGCGAATATGTAAAATTTTATTATGAAATATATTTATGCTTTCTAACCCCATGCCAAATTTCAAGTTTCCATGCATTCGGAAAGGGGTCGAAAAAAAATCTTAAAATTCGCCACAATGCAATTTAAACGGCCGATATTTGCCCCGTCCTAGCATCGAACCATGGACCATATTCAACGATGTCTTTATGATTTACGTTGGATATGCACGGCTTCTAGCGATCCCTCGAATTTCAATTCTCTCCTTTTCCGGGAAGTGCCCCAAAAAAATTTTCGAAAATCCCCGCCATGTATTCTTATGGGGAAAATCGCGACTTTGGGGCCTTCTGGAATCGAACCCATGACACCGAGGTTCAAAGTCGGCTTTTTCCTGGAGGTTGCACGTTATGGCCAATACGTCGTAAAAATTTCAAGTCAATGACGCTTTTGGTTTAGCCTGTGAATTTGTATCCTATCTGGGTATCTGGGTATCTGGGTATCTGGGTATCTGGGTATATATATGAATGAATCCGGAGAAGCATCTATATATAATAGATATATACGAGTAAAATGTAGCTTGCATACTGCAAGCAGATGGACAACACTAATTTCATAACGGCATTATATCGGGACGGCCCCGGAAAGGAAAAAAAGGATTGAAAATATTCTTAAAATTGGCTTCAATGTAATCGTCTGGCATCGAACCCGGGTCTTTTTGGTGAAAATTTCTATATAGCACATCAGAAGATCATCTTCTCTAAATACGTGCAAAAATTCAAGTAGAAATATTGGCTGCAACTGCCTCAAACGAAGACCTACTTTTCACGAATGTAAATAGCTCTCTGGATTCGAACCAAGGACAATCTAGGAAATATAAAACATGTTTTCGAAATGTATCTATATGTTCTATATATATGCCGAATTTCAAGTTTTAATATTATTGGGAAGGAGTTCAAAATAATTCTTAAAAATCGGATCAGTGACTGATTGTAGAGACGCCTGGTGTCGAACCCTGGACGTATTGGAAGCTGTTAATGTACAAAATGACTTGCTAGGACTTGATCTAATTTCATACAAAGTTTGAAGTCGATATCATACCGGGAAGTACTAAAAATGTGTTTCCGTCATCCCCATAAGAAATGCACTGTGGAGTGCAAATGGCCCTCTGGGATCGAACCAAGGACCATCAGCGAATATGTAAAATTTAATTATTAAATATATTTATGATCTCCAACTCCATGCCGAGTTTCAAGTTTCCATGCCATCGGGAAATGGTCCAAAAAAAATCATAAAAATCGCCACAATGCATTTTAAACGGCCGATTTTTACCCCGACCTAGCTTCGAACCCAGGATATTTTCCGTAAAACTCATTTATGTTTTCGATAGATCATGACCATATATATAGGCTCCTTGAGTTTTGATTCTCTACCTATCCGGAAAGTATTTTTTTTTAATTCCCGAAAATCAAAGCAATGCATTTAAACGGGAAAAATCGGGACTTTGGGGCCCTCCGGAATCGAACCCATGACACTGAGGTTCAAAATCGCTTTTTTCCTGGGGGTTTTACGTTATGGCCAATATGTCGTAAAATTTCAACTCAATCACTCTTGTGGTTTAGGCTGTGAGTTTGTATCCTCTCTCTATATATATATATCTATTATATACGAGTAAAATGTAGCTTGCATACTGCAAGCAGATCTGCAATACTAATTTCATATCGGCATCATATCGGGAATGTCCTCAAAAGAAAAAAAAAGGATTGAAATTTTTCTTAAAATTCGCTGAAATTTCATCGTCTGGCATCGAACCCGGATCTTACTGGTGAACTTACTATGTAGCACAATAGAAGATCACCATCTCTAACTATGTGTGAACTTCAAGCAGATATATTGGCTACAACTGCCTCAAAAGACGCTCTAATGTTCACGAATGTAAATGGCTCTCGGGACTCGAACCAAGGACGATCTTGGAAATTTAAAAAATGTTTCTGAAATTTATTAATGATCTCAATCCATATGCCAAATTTCAAGTTTCTTTATTATTGGGAAAGATTTCAAAATAATTCCTAAAAATCGGATCAACTTCTGATTGCAGAGACACCTGGTGTCGAACCCAGGACACATCGATAGCTATGAATGCATAGTTTGATTTGTTAAGACTGGTTCTTCTATCAAGCTAAGTTTTAAGTCGATAGCATGCCGGGAAGTACCTAAAATTTGTTTCCGTTATCTCCATAAGAGATGCATTGAGAAATGTAAATGGCGCCCTGGGATCGAACCAAGGACCATCAGCGAATATGTAAAATTCGATTATGAAATATATTTATAATCTTCAACTCCATGCCGAATTTCAGGTTTCCATGCCATCGGGAAGGTGTCCAAAAAAAATCTTAAAAATCGCCACAATACATTTTAAACGGCCGATTTTTGCCTCGACCTAGCATCGAACCCAGGATATTTTCCGTAAAACTCATTTATGTTTCCGATAGATCATGACCATATATATAGGCTCCTTGAGTTTTAATTCTCTACCTATCCGGAAAGTATTTTTTTTTAATTCCCGAAAATCAAAGCAATGCATTTAAACGGGAAAAATCGAGACTTTGGGGCCCTCTGGAATCGAACCCATGACACTGTGGTGCAAAATCGCAATTTTTCTGGCGGTTACATTCTATGGCCAATATGTCGTAAAAATTTCAAGTCAATGACGCTTGTGGTTTGGCCTGTGAGTTTGTATCCTCTCTATATATATATATATATATATATATGAATATATATATGGATACATGAATGAATCCGGAGAAGCATCTATCTATTATATATAGATGCTTCTCCGGATTCATTCATGGATATACCTATATAGATAGATAGATAGATAGATAGATAGATAGATAGATAGATAGGATACTAATTCACAGCCTAAACCACAAGCGTGATTGACTTGAAATTTTTACGACGTATTGGCCATAACGTGTAACCGCCAGAAAAATTGCGATTTTGATCCTCAGGGTCATGGGTTCGGTTCCAGAGGGCCCCAAAGTCGCGATTTTCTCCATAAGAATACATGGCGGAGATTTTCGAAAATTTTTTTGAGGTACTTCCCGGGGAGAGAAAGAGTTGAAACTCGAGGGATCGCTAGAAGCCGTGCGTATCCAACGAAAATCAGAAAAACATCTTAGAATATAGTCCATGGTTCGATGCTAGGTCGGGGAAAAAATCGGCCGTTTAAAATGCATTACGGCGATTTTGAAGATTTTTTTTGGATCCTTTCCCGATAACATGGATATTCGAAACTCGGCACGTGGATAGATATCATGAATATACTTCATAATCATATTTTACATGTTCGCTGATGGTCCTTGGTTCGATCCCAGAGGGCCATTTGCACTTCTCAATGCATTTCTTACGGAGACAACGGAAACAAAATTTAGGTACTTTCCGACATGCTATCAACTTAAAACTTAGCATGATGGAAGAACCAGTCTAAACAAATCAAACTGTGCATTCCCAGCTGTCAATGTGTCCTGGGTTCGACACCAGGTGTCTCTGCAATCAGAAGTTGATCCGAATTTTAGGAATTATTTTGAAACCTTTCCCAATAATATAGAAACTTGAAATTTGGCATATAGATTGAGATCAATAATAACTTTCAGAAACATTTTTTAAATTTCCAAGATCGTCCTTGGTTCGAGTCCCGAGAGCCATTTACAATCGTGAACATTAGAGCGTCTTTTGAGGCAGTTGTAGCCAATATTTCTGCTTGAATTTTCACACATAGTTAGAGATGGTGATCTTCTATTGTTTTTCATAGTAGGTTTTCAGTAAGACCCGGGTTCGATGCCAGACTATGACATTTCAGCGAATTAAAAAAAAAAATTAAATCCTTTTTTTTTCTTTTGAGGACCGTCCCGATATAATGCCGATATGAAATTAGTGTTGTCGATCTGCTTGCAGTATGCAAGCTACATTTTACTCGTATATAATAGATATAGATGCTTCTCCGGATTCATTCATATATATACCTATATAGATAGATAGGATACAAATTCACAGCCTAAACTACAAGCGTCATTGATCTGAAATTTTTATGACATATTGGCCATAACGTGAAACCCCCAGGAAAAAAGAGACTTTGATCCTCAGTGTCATAGGTTCGATTCCAGAGGGCCCCAAAGTCCCGATTTTTCCCGTTTGAATGCATTGCCGTGATTTTCGGGAATTAAAAAAAAATACTTTCCGGATAGGTAGAGAAGTAAAACTCAAGGTGCCTATATTTATGGTCTTGGACTTTCGAAAACATCACTGACTTTTACAAAAGTTATCCTGGGTTCGATGCTAGGACGATGCAAAGATCTGCCCTTTAAAATACATGGGAGCCGTTTTTCATTATTTTTTTAGATGCACTTATCGAAATGATAGGATGTTCGTGCTTGGCTGGAAGATGTATGGTACGAATAAGTTTTAGAAAAAAATTTTCATAAGACCGTACTGTTCCTGGGTTCGAAGCCAGAGCACAATAACGTTTCTCTCATAAGGAATATATAGGAAAAGTAGGACGTCATTTGAGGCAGTTGTAACCAATATTTCTGCTTGAATTTGCATACGCGGTTAGAGATGGTGTTTTTCTTTTGTGCTGCATAGAAAGTATTGCCTGAAAGACCCGGGTTCGATGCCGGGCGGTAAAAATATCACCCATATATAATACTATGGTGTATCTTTTCATAATTTTTTTATGCATTTATCGATATGTAAGGGAGCTCTTGCTTAGATGGAAGATGTATATTAACACTTTGTTTAAGAAAAAAAATAGATAAGACCATGCTGTTCCTGGGTTCGATGCCAGAGCACATTATAATTTCTCAAATAAGGAGTGTATGTGAATAGTAGGACGTCGTTTGAGGTAGTTGCACCAAATAGTTTTGCTTGAATTTTCACACATAGTTTGATATGGTAATTTTCTATTTTGCTGCATAGTAAGTACACCAGGAAGACCGGGGTTCGCTGCCAGGTGATTAAATTGCAGCGAATTCTACGAATATTTTGAATTTTTTTTTTCTTTTGATGTCCGTCCCGATATGATGCCGATATGAAATTAGTGTTGTCGATCTGCTTGCAGTATGCAAGCTACATTTTACTCGTACCTATATACACATTCATTCATAGGGGATCAAAATTCTAACCATGTTCCAGAAGTGCCACCGATCAGAAATTTTTAAACATGGTGGCCATAACCTGCAACCTCCAGGAAAAAGCCGACTTTGAACCTAGGTGTCATGGGTTCGACTCCAGAAGGCCCCAAAATCGCGATTTTCCCCATAAGATTACATGGCGGGGATTTTCGAAATTATT
Source organism: Sympetrum striolatum (assembly GCA_947579665.1). Classification (NCBI taxonomy): domain Eukaryota; kingdom Metazoa; phylum Arthropoda; class Insecta; order Odonata; family Libellulidae; genus Sympetrum; species Sympetrum striolatum. The sequence goes on along the minus strand of OX388345.1, from coordinate 14,027 downwards.
TTTGAGGCACTTCCCGGAAGAGTTGAGAGTTGAAATTCAAGAGATCGCTAGATGCCGCGTATATCTAAAGGAAACCATAAAGACATCTACAAATATTATCCTTGGTTCGATGCTAGGCCAGGGCAAATATTCTCCCGTTTAATTTACATTGCGATTTTTAAGATTTTTTTTAATTACTTACAGATGACTTGGAAACTTGAAACTTGGCACGTGGATATATATCATAAAGGACTACTCGTATATATATACGAGTAAAATGTTGCTTGCATACTGCAAGCAGATCGACAACACTAATTTCATATCGGCATCATATCGGGACGGACATCAAAAGAAAAAAAAAATTCAAAATATTCGTAGAATTCGCTGCAATTTAATCGCCTGGCAGCGAACCCCGGTCTTCCTGGTGTACTTACTATGCAGCAAAATAGAAGATTACCATATCAAACTATGTGTGAAAATTCAAGCAAAACTATTAGGTGCAACTACCTCAAACGACGTCCTACTATTCACATACACTCCTTATTTGAGAAATTATAATGTGCTCTGGCATCGAACCCAGGAACAGCATGGTCTTATCTATTTTTTTTTTTAAACAAAGTGTAATATACATCTTCCATCTAAGCAAGAGCTCCCTTACATATCGATAAATGCATAAAAAAATTATGAAAAGATACCCCATAGTATTATATATGGGGGATATTTTTACCGCCCGGCATCGAACCCGGGTCTTTCAGGCAATACTTTCTATGCAGCACAACAGAAAAACACCATGTCTAACCGCGTATGCAAATTCAAGCAGAAATATTGGTTACAACAGCCTCAAATGACGTCCTAGTTTTCCTTTATATTACTTTAGAGAGAAACGTTATTGTGCTCTGGCTTCGAACCCAGGAACAGTACGGTCTTATGAAAAATTTTTTCTAAAACTTATTTGTACCATACATCTTCCAGCCAAGCATGAACATCCTATCATTTCGATAAGTGCATCTAAAAAAATAATGAAAAACGGCTCCATGTATTTTAAAGGGCAGATCTTTGCATCGTCCTAGCATCGAACCCAGGATAACTTTTGTAAAAATCATTGATGTTTTCGAAAGTCCAAGACCATAAATATTGGCACCTTGAGTTTTACTTCTCTACCTATCCGGAAAGTATTTTTTTTAAATTCCCGAAAATCACGGCAATGCATTCAAACGGGAAAAATCGGGACTTTGGGGCCCTCTGGAATCGAACCTATGACACTGAGGATCAAAGTCTCTTTTTTCCTGGGGGTTTCACGTTATGGCCAATATGTCATAAAAATTTCAGATCAATGACGCTTGTAGTTTAGGCTGTGAATTTGTATCCTATCTATCTATCTATCTATATAGGTATATATATGAATGAATCCGGAGAAGCATCTATATATAATAGATATATGAATGAATCCGGAGAAGCATCTATATATAATAGATACGAGTAAAATGTTGCTTGCATACTGCAAGCAGATCGACAACACTAATTTCATATCGGCATCATATCGGGACGGACATCAAAAGAAAAAAAAAATTCAAAATATTCGTAGAATTCGCTGCAATTTAATCGCCTGGCAGCGATCCCGGTCTTCCTGGTGTACTTACTATGCAGCAAAATAGAAGATTACCATATCAAACTATGTGTGAAAATTCAAGCAAAACTATTAGGTGCAACTACCTCAAACGACGTCCTACTATTCACATACACTCCTTATTTGAGAAATTATAATGTGCTCTGGCATCGAACCCAGGAACAGCATGGTCTTATCTATTTTTTTTCTTAAACAAAGTGTTAATATACATCTTCCATCCAAGCAAGAGCTCCCTTACATATCGATAAATGCATTAAAAAAATATGAAAAGATACCCCATAGTATTATATATGGGGGATATTTTTACCGCCCGGCATGGAACCCGGGTCTTTCAGGCAATACTTTCTATGCAGCACAAAAGAAAAACACCATCTCTAACCGCGTATGCAAATTCAAGCAGAAATATTGGTTACAACTGCCTCAAATGACGTCCTACTTTTCCTTTATATTCCTTATGAGAGAAACGTTATTGTGCACTGGCTTCGAACCCAGGAACAGTACGGTCTTATGAAAATTGTTTTCTAAAACTTATTCGTACCATACATCTTCCAGCCAAGCATGAACATCCTATCATTTCAATAAGTGCATCTAAAAAAATAATGAAAAACGGCTCCCATGTATTTTAAAGGGCAGATCTTTGCATCGTCCTAGCATCGAACCCAGGATAACTTTTGTAAAAGTCATTGATGTTTTCGAAAGTCCAAGACCATAAATATAGGCACCTTGAGTTTTACTTCTCTACCTATCCGGAAAGTATTTTTTTTTAATTCCCGAAAATCACGGCAATGCATTCAAACGGGAAAAATCGGGACTTTGGGGCCCTCTGGAATCGAACCTATGACACTGAGGATCAAAGTCTCTTTTTTCCTGGGGGTTTCACGTTATGGCCAATATGTCATAAAAATTTCAGATCAATGACGCTTGTAGTTTAGGCTGTGAATTTGTATCCTATCTATCTATCTATCTATATAGGTATATATATGAATGAATCCGGAGAAGCATCTATATATAATAGATATGAATGAATCCGGAGAAGCATCCATATATAATAGATATACGAGTAAAATGTAGCTTGCATACTGCAAGCAGATCGACAACAACAATTTAATGTCGGCAACCTTTCGGGACGGTCTTAAAAAGAAAAAAAAAATTAAAATAATCTTAAAATTCGCTGCAATTTTAATCGTCTGGCATCGAACCCGGGTCTTCCTGGCTAACCTATTAAGCGGCACAACAGAAGATCACCATCACTAACTATGTGTAAAAATTCAAGCAGAAATATTGGCTGAAACTCTCTCAAACGACGTTCTACTTTTCACGAAAGTAAATGCTTCTCGGGACTCGAACCAAGGACGATCGTGGAAATTAAAAACGTGTTTCTGAAAGGTATTTATGATCTCAATCTATATGCTGAATTTCAAGTTTCTATTTTATTTGGAAAGGTTTCAAAATAATTCCTAAAAATCGGATAACTTTTGATTGTAGAGACGCCTGGTGGCGAAATCAGGAAACATTGGTAGCTGTGAATTCACAGTTTGATTAGTTATGACTTGATCTTACCTTAAGCAAAGTTTCAAGTAGATATAATATCGGGAAGCACCTAAAATGTGTTTCCGTAATCTCCATAAGAAATACATTGAGGAATGTAAATGGCCCTCTGAGATCGAACCAAGGACCATAAGGGAATACGTAAAATTTGATTATGATATATAATTATGATATCTAACGCCATGCTGAATTTCGAGTTTCTATGCCATCGGAAAAGGTTTCAAAAAAAATTTTAAAAATCGCCACAATGCATTTTAAACGGCCGATTTTTGCCTCGACCTAGCATCGAACCCAGGGTATTTTCCGTAGAACTCATTTACGTTTTCGATAGATCATGACCATATATATAGGCTCCTTGAGTTTTGATTCTCTACCTATCCGGAAAGTATTTTTTTTAAATTCCCGAAAATAAAAGCAATGCATTTAAACGGGAAAAATCGGGATTTTGGAGCCCTCTGGAATCGAACCCATGACACTGAGGTTCAAAATCGCAATTTTTCTGGAGGTTACACGTGATGGCCAATACGCCGTAAACATTTCAGCTCAATCACTCTTGTGGTTTAGGCTGTGAGTTTGTATCCTCTCTATATATATATCTATTATATATAGATGCTTCTCCGGATTCATTCATATATCTATTATATATAGACGCTTCTCCGGATATACTTATATATACGAGTAAAATGTAGCTTGCATACTGCAAGCAGATCGAAGACACTAATTTCATGTCAGCATCATACCAGGACGGTCCCGGAAAGGAAAAAAGGTTTGAAAAATCACCATCTCTTACTATGTGTGAAAATTCAAGCAGATATATTGGCTCCAACTGCCTCAAACGACGTCCTACTTTTCAATAATGTAAATGGCTCTCTGGATTCGAACCAAGCACGATCTAAGAAATTTAAAACAGGTTTTTGAAATGTATCTATGTTTTCTATCTATATGCCTAATTTCATGTTTTTATATTATTGTGAAGGGGTTTAAATTAATTCTTAAAAATCGGATAAATTACTGATTCTAGAGACGAATGGTGTCGAACCCAGGAAATATTGGTAGCTGTGAATGCACAGTATGACTTATTAGGACTTCATCTTATTTCATACAAATTTTGAAGTCGATATCATGCCGGGAAGTACCTAAAACTTTTTACTGTTATCTCCATAAGAAATGCATGGAGGAATGTTAATGGCCCTCTGGGATCGAACCAAGGACAATCAGCGAATATGTAAAATTTGATTATGAAATATATGTATGATCTCCAACCTCATGCCGAATTTCAAGTTTCCTTGTCATCGCGAAAGGGTCCAAAAAAAATCTTAAAAGTCGCCACAATGCATTTTAAACGGCCGATTTTTGCCTCGACCTAGCATCGAACCCAGGATATTTTCCGTGAAACTCATTGATGTTTTCGATAGATCATGACCATATATATAGGCTCCATGAGTTTTGATTCTCTACCTATCCGGGAAGTATTTTTTTAAAAATCCCGAAAATCACGGCAATGCATATAAACGGGAAAAATCGGGACTTTGGGGCCCTCTGGAATCGAACCAATGACACTGAGGTTCAAAATCGCAATTTTTCTGGAGGTTACACGTTATGGTCAATATGTCGTAAAAATTTCAGGTCAATGACGATTGTGGTTTAGCCTGTGAATTTGTATCCTCGCTATCTATTATATATAGATGCTTCTCCGGATTCATTCATGTATCCATATATATATACGAGTAAAATGTAGCTTGCATACTGCAAGCAGATAGGCAATACTAATTTCATATCGGCATCACATCAGGACGGTCCTCATAAGAAAAAAAAAAGGATTTAATTTTTTCTTAAAATTCGCTGAAATTTCATCGTCTGGAATCGAACCCGGGTCTAACTGGAAAACCTACTATGAAACACAATAGAAGATCACCATCTCTAACTATGTGTGAAAATTCAAGCAGAAATATTCGCTACAACTGCCTCAAAAGACGCTCTAATGTTCACGAATGTAAATGGCTCTCGGGACTCGAACCAAGGACGATCCTGGAAATTTAAAAAATGTTTCTGAAAGTTATGATTGATCTCAATCTATATGCCAAATTTCAAGTTTCTATATTATTAGGAAAGGTTTCAAAATAATTCCTAAAAATCGGATCAACTTCTGATTGCAGAGACACCTGGTGTCGAACCCAGGACACATTGATAGCTATGAATGCATAGTTGGATTTGTTAAGACTGGTTCTTCTATCATGCTAAGTTTTAAGCCGATAGCATGCCAGGAAGTACCTAAAAATTGTTTCCGTTATCCCCATAAGAAATGCATTGTGGAGTGCAAATGGCCCTCTGGGATCGAACCAAGGACCATAAGGGAATATGTAAAATTTTATTATGAAATATAATTATGATATCTAACGCCATGCCGAATTTCAAGTTTCTATGCCATCGGAAAAGGGTTCAAAAAAAATCTTAAAAATCGCCGCAATGCATTTTAAACGGCCGATTTTTGCCCCGACCTAGCATCGAACCAAGGATAATATTCGTAGATGTCTTTATGGTTTCCTTTATATATGCACGGCATCTAGTGATCCCTTGAATTTCAAATCTTTCCTTTTCCGGGAAGTGCCTCAAAAAAATTTTCGAAAATCCCCGCCATGTATCCTTATGGGGAAAATCGCGACTTTGGGGCCTTCTGGAATCGAACCCATGACGCCGAGGTTCAAAGTCGGCTTTTTCCTGGAGGTTACACGTCATGGCCATAACGTCGTAAAAATTTCAGCTCAATCACTCTTGTGGTTTAGGCTGTGAGTTTGTATCCTCTCTCTATATATATATATATATATATATATATGGATACATGAATGAATCCGGAGAAGCATCTATATATAATAGATATACGAGTAAAATGTTGCTTGCATACTGCAAGCAGATCGGCAACACTATTTTCATGTCGGCATCATATCCGGACGACCATCAAAAGAAAAAAAAGGGATTGAAATTTTTCTTAAAATTCACTGAAATTCCATCGTCTGGCATCGAACCCGGGTCTTATTGGTGAACTAACTATGCAGCACAATAGAAGATCATCATCTCTAACCATGTGTGAAAATTCAAGCAGAAATATGGGCTACAACTGCCTCAAAAGACGTTCTAATTTTCACGAAATTAAATGGCTCTCTGGATTCGAACCAAGGACGATTTTGGAAATCTAAAAAATGTTTTTGAAAGTTATTTATAATCTCTATCTATATGCCGAATTTGAAGTTTCTATATTATTGGCAAAGGTTTCAAAATAATTCCTAAAAATCGGATCAACTTCTGATTGCAGAGACACCTGGTGTCGAACCCAGGACACTTTGATAGCTGTGAATGCACTGTTTGATTTGTATGGACTTGATCTTTCTACTTGCAAAGTTTGAAGTCGATATCGTGCCGGTAAGTACCTAAAATTTGTTTCCGTTATCTCCGTAAGAAAAGCATTGAGAAGTGCAAATGGTCCTCTGGGATCGAACCAAGGACCATAAGCTAATATGTAAAATTCGATTATAAAATAAATTCATGATATCTATCGACGTGCCGAGTTTCAAGTATCCATGTTATCGGGAAAGGATCCAAAAAAAATCTTCAAAATCGCCGCAATGCATTTTAAACGGCCGATTTTTGCCCCGGCCTAGCATCGAACCAAGGACAATATTCGAAGATGTCTTTCCAATTTTCGTTGGCTATGCACGGCATTTAGCGGTCCCTCGAGTTTCAACTCTCTGCTTTTCGGGAAGTGCCTCAAAAAAATTTTCGAAAATCCCCGCCATGTAATCTTATGGGGAAAATCGCGACTTTGGGGCCTTCTGGAATCGAACCCATGGCACCGAGGTTCAATGTCGGCTTTTTCCTGGAGGGTACACGTTATGGCCAATATGTCGTAAAAATTTCAAGTCAATGTCGCTTTTGGTTTAGCCTGTGAATTTGTATCCTATCTGGGTATCTGGGTATCTGGGTATCTATTATATATAGATGCTTCTTCGGATTCATTCATATCTATTATATACGAGTAAAATGTAGCTTGCATACTGCAAGCAGATCGACAACACTAATTTTATATCGGCATCATATCGGGTCGGTCCTTAATAGAAAAAAAAAAGGATTGAAATATTTCTTCAAATTCGCTGAAATTTCATCGTCTGGCAATGAACCCGGGTCTCTCTGGTGAATTTACTATGCAGCACAATAGAAGATCACCGATTCTAACTATGTGTGAAAATTCAAGCAGAAATATTTGGCTACAACTGCCTCAAAAGACGTTTTAATTTTCACGAATGTAAATGGCTCTCTGGATTCGAACCAAGGACGATCTTGGAAATCTAAAATATGTTTCTAGAAGTTATTTATGATCTCTATCTATATGCCAAATTTCAAGTTTCTATATTGTTGGGAAAGGTTTGAAAATAATTCCTAAAAATCGGATCAATTTCTGAATGCAGAGACACCTGGTGTCGAAGCCAGGAGATACTGTAAGCTGTGAATGCAAAGTTTGATTTGTAACGACTGGCTTTTCTATCATGCTAAGTTTGATGTCGATAGCATGCCGGGAAGTACCTTAATTTTGTTTCCGTTATCTCCGTAAGAAATGCATTGAGAAGTGCAAATGGCCCTCTGGGATCGAACCAAGGACCATCAGCGAGTTCTAAAATTTTATTATAAAATATATTTATGTTATATATATACGTGCCAAGTTTCAAGTTTCCAAGTCATATGTAAGTAATTAAAAAAAATCTTAAAGATCGCTATGTAAATTAAACGGGAGAATATTTGCCCTAGCCTAGGGTCGAACCAAGGATAATCTTTGTAGATGTCTTTGTGGTTTCCTTTAGATATACACGGCATCTAGCGATCCCTCGAATTTCAACTCTCTCCTTTTCCGGGAAGTGCCTCAAAAAAATTTTCGAAAATCCCCGCCATGTAATCTTATGTGGAAAATCGCGACTTTGGGGCCTTCTGGAATCGAACCCATGACACCGAGGTTCAAAGTCGGCTTTTTCCTGGAGGTTACACGTCATGGCCATAACGTCGTAAAATTTTCAAGTCGGTGGCACTTGTGGAACATGGTTAGAATTTTGATCCCCTATGAATGTATATATATATAGGTATATCCGGAGAAGCGTCTATATATCTATTACGAGTAAAATGTAGCTTGCATACTGCAAGCAGATCGACAACACTAATTTCATATCGGCATCATATACCGGGACGGACATCAAAAGAAAAAAAAAATTCAAAATATTCGTAGAATTCGCTGCAATTTAATCACCTGGCAGCGAACCCCGGTCTTCCTGGTGTACTTACTATGCAGCAAAATAGAAAATTACTATATCAAACTATGTGTGAAAATTCAAGCAAAACTATTAGGTGCAACTACCTCAAACGACGTCCTACTATTCACATACACTCCTTATTTGAGAAATTATAATGTGCTCTGGCATCGAACCCAGGAACAGCATGGTCTTATCTATTTTTTTTCTTAAACAAAGTGTTAATATACATCTTCCATCTAAGCAAGAGCTCCCTTACATATCGATAAATGCATAAAAAAATTATGAAAAGATACCCCATAGTATTATATATGGGTGATATTTTTACTGCCCGGCATCGAACCCGGGTCTTTCAGGCAATACTTTCTATGCAGCACAAAAGAAAAACACCATCTCTAACCGCGTATGCAAATTCAAGCAGAAATATTGGTTACAACTGCCTCAAATGACGTCCTACTTTTCCTTTATATTCCTTATGAGAGAAACGTTATTGTGCTCTGGCTTCGAACCCAGGAACAGTACGGTCTTATGAAAATTTTTTTCTAAAACTTATTCGTACCATACATCTTCCAGCCAAGCACGAACATCCTATCATTTCGATAAGTGCATCTAAAAAAATAATGAAAAGCGGCTCCCATGTATTTTAAAGGGCAGATCTTTGCATCGTCCTAGCATCGAACCCAGGATAACTTTTGTAAAAGTCATTGATGTTTTCGAAAGTCCAAGACCATAAATATAGGCACCTTGAGTTTTACTTCTCTACCTATCCAGAAAGTATTTTTTTTTAATTCCCGAAAATCACGGCAATGCATTCAAACGGGAAAAATCGGGACTTTGGGGCCCTCTGGAATCGAACCTATGACACTGAGGATCAAAGTCTCTTTTTTCCTGGGGGTTTCACGTTATGGCCAATATGTCATAACAATTTCAGATCAATGACGCTTGTAGTTTAGGCTGTGAATTTGTATCCTATCTATCTATATAGGTATATATATGAATGAATCCGGAGAAGCATCTATATATATATCTATTATATATAGATGCTTCTCCGGATTCATTCATGTATCCATATATATATATATATATATAGAGAGGATACAAACTCACAGCCTAAACCCCTAAAGTGATTGTGCTGAAATTTTTACGGCGTATTGGCCATAACGTGCAACCACCAGAAAAATTGCGATTTTGATCCTAAGTGTCATGGGTTCGATTCCAGAGGGCCCCAAAGTCCCGATTTTTCCCGTTTAAATGCATTGCTTTGATTTTCGGGAATTTTTAAAAAATACTTGCCGGATAGGTAGAGACTTGAAACTCAAGGAGCCGATACATATGGTCATGATCTATCGAAACCATAAATGAGTTTTACTAAAAATATGCTGGGTTCGATGCTAGGTCGAGGCAAATATCGGCCGTTTAAAATGCATTGTGGCGATTTTTAAGATTTTTTTTGGACCTCTTCCCGATGGCATGGAAACTTGAAATTCGGCATGGAGTTAGAGATCATAAATTTATTTCATAATCCAATTTTACTTATTTGCTGATGGTCCTTGGTTCGGTACCGGGGAGCCATTTGCATTCCGCAATGCATTTCTTATGGAGATAACAGAAAAAAGTTTTAGGTACTTCCCGATATGATATCGACTTTAAACTTAGCATGAAATAATATGAAGTCCTAATAAGTCATACCGTGCATTCACAGCTACCAATATTTCTTGGGTTCGACACCAGGCGTCTCTAAAATCAGTAAATTATCCGATTTTTAAGAATTAATTTAAACCCCTTCCCAATAATACTAAAACATGAATTTAGATATATAGAGAGAGAACATACAAAGATTTCCAAAACATGTTCTAATATTTCCTAGATCGTCCTTGGTTCGAATCCAGAGAGCCATTTACATAATTGAAAAGTAGGACGTCGTTTGAGGCAGTAAGAGCCAATATTTTTGGTTGAATTATCACACATAGTAAGAGATGGTGATATTCCTTTGTGCTGCATAGTAGGTTCACCAGGAAGGCCTTGGTTCAATGCGAGACGATTAAATTGCAGCGAATTTTAAGAATATTTTCAATCCCATTCTTTTTCTTTGTAGGGCCGTCCCGATATAATGCCGATTATAAATTATTGTTGTCGATCTGCTTGCAGTATGCAAGCTACATTTTACTCGTAATAGATATAGATGCTTCTCCGGATTCATTCATATATATACCTATATAGATAGATAGGATACAAATTCACAGCCTAAACTACAAGCGTCATTGATCTGAAATTTTTATGACATATTGGCCATAACGTGAAACCCCCAGGAAAAAAGAGACTTTGATCCTCAGTGTCATAGGTTCGATTCCAGAGGGCCCCAAAGTCCCGATTTTTCCCGTTTGAATGCATTGCCGTGATTTTCGGGAATTTAAAAAAAATACTTTCCGGATAGGTAGAGAAGTAAAACTCAAGGTGCCTATATTTATGGTCTTGGACTTTCGAAAACATCAATGACTTTTACAAAAGTTATCCTGGGTTCGATGCTAGGACGATGCAAAGATCTGCCCTTTAAAATACATGGGAGCCGTTTTTCATTATTTTTTTAGATGCACTTATCGAAATGATAAGATGTTCGTGCTTGGCTGGAAGATGTATGGTACGAATAAGTTTTAGAAAAAAATTTTCATAAGACCGTGCTGTTCCTGGGTTCGAAGCCAGAGCACAATAACGTTTCTCTCATAAGGAATATAAAGGAAAAGTAGGACGTCATTTGAGGCGGTTGTAACCAATATTTCTGCTTGAATTTGCATACGCGGTTAGAGATGGTGTTTTTCTGTTGTGCTGCATAGAAAGTATTGCCTGAAAGACCCGGGTTCGATGCCGGGCGGTAAAAATATCCCCCATATATAATACTATGGGGTATCTTTTCATAATTTTTTTATGCATTTATTGATATGTAAGGGAGCTCTTGCTTAGATGGAAGATGTATATTAACACTTTGTTTAAGAAAAAAAATAGATAAGACCATGCTGTTCCTGGGTTCGATGCCAGAGCACATTATAATTTCTCAAATAAGGAGTGCATGTGAATAGTAGGACGTCGTTTGAGGTAGTTGCACCAAATAGTTTTGCTTGAATTTTCACACATAGTTTGATATGGTAATCTTCTATTTTGCTGCATAGTAAGTACAACAGGAAGACCGGGGTTCGCTGCCAGGCGATTAAATTGCAGCGAATTCTACGAATATTTTGAATTTTTTTTTCTTTTGATGTCCGTCCCGATATGATGCCGATATGAAATTAGTGTTGTCGATCTGCTTGCAGTATGCAAGCAACATTTTACTCGTATAATAGATAGATGCTTCTCCGGATTCATTCATATATATACCTATATAGATAGATAGGATACAAATTCACAGCCTAAACTACAAGCGTCATTGATCTGAAATTTTTATGACATATTGGCCATAACGTGAAACCCCCAGGAAAAAAGAGACTTTGATCCTCAGTGTCATAGGTTCGATTCCAGAGGGCCCCAAAGTCCCGATTTTTCCCGTTTGAATGCATTGCCGTGATTTTCGGGAATTAAAAAAAAATACTTTCTGGATAGGTAGAGAAGTAAAACTCAAGGTGCCTATATTTATGGTCTTGGACTTTCGAAAACATCAATGACTTTTACAAAAGTTATCCTGGGTTCGATGCTAGGACGATGCAAAGATCTGCCCTTTAAAATACATGGGAGCCGTTTTTCATTATTTTTTTAGATGCACTTATCGAAATGATAGGATGTTCGTGCTTGGCTGGAAGATGTATGGTACGAATAAGTTTTAGAAAAAAATTTCATAAGACCGTACTGTTCCTGGGTTCGAAGCCAGAGCACAATAACGTTTCTCTCATAAGGAATATAAAGGAAAAGTAGGACGTCATTTGAGGCGGTTGTAACCAATATTTCTGCTTGAATTTGCATACGCGGTTAGAGATGGTGTTTTTCTGTTGTGCTGCATAGAAAGTATTGCCTGAAAGACCCGGGTTCGATGCCGGGCGGTAAAAATATCCCCCATATATAATACTATGGGGTATCTTTTCATAATTTTTTTATGCATTTATCGATATGTAAGGGAGCTCTTGCTTAGATGGAAGATGTATATTAACACTTTGTTTAAGAAAAAAAATAGATAAGACCATGCTGTTCCTGGGTTCGATGCCAGAGCACATTATAATTTCTCAAATAAGGAGTGTATGTGAATAGTAGGGACGTCGTTTGAGGTAGTTGCACCTAATAGTTTTGCTTGAATTTTCACACATAGTTTGATATAGTAATTTTCTATTTTGCTGCATAGTAAGTACACCAGGAAGACCGGGGTTCGCTGCCAGGTGATTAAATTGCAGCGAATTCTCTACGAATATTTTGAATTTTTTTTTTCTTTTGATGTCCGTCCCGGTATATGATGCCGATATGAAATTAGTGTTGTCGATCTGCTTGCAGTATGCAAGCTACATTTTACTCGTATATATATACGAGTAAATTGTTGCTTGCATACTGCAAGCAGATCGACAACACTATTTTCATGTCGGCATCATATCGGTACGGCCATCAAAAGAAAAAAATGGATAGAAATTTTTCTTAAAGTTCGCTTAAATTCCATCGTCTGGCATCGAACCCGGGTCTTTACTGTTGAACTTACTATGCCAGCACAATAGTACATCACCATCTCTAACTATGTGTGAAAATTCAAGCAGAAATATGGGCTACAACTGCCTCAAAAGACGTTCTAATTTTCACGAATTTAAATGGCTCTCTGGATTCGAACCAAGGACGATCTTGGAAATCTAAAAAATGTTTCTGAAAGTTATTTATGATCTCTATCAACATGCCTAATTTCAAGTTTCCATACAGTTTGGAAAGGGTTCAAAATAATTATTGAAAATCGGATCAGTTACTGATTGTAGAGACGCCTGGTGTCGAACCCAGGACACATTGACAGCTGGAAATGCACAGTTTGATTTGTATACACTTAATACTTCTTAATGCAAAGTTTAAAGTCTTTATCGTGCCGGGAAGTACCTATAATTTGTTTCCAATATCTCCGTAAGAAATGCATTGAGGAATTTAAATGGCCCTCTGGGATCGAACCAAGGACCCTCATTGAATATGTAAAATTTGATCCTGAAATTAATTATTGATGTCCAACTCCATGCCGAATTTCAAGTTTCCATGCCATCGGGAAAGGGTCCAAAAAAAATCTTAAAAATTCGCCACAATGCAATTTAAACGGCCGATTTTTGCCCCGACCTAGCATCGAACCCAGGATATTTTCCGTAAAACTCATTAATGTTTTCGATAGATCATGGTCATATATATAGGCTCCTTGAGTTTTAATTCTCTACCTATACGGGAAGTATTTTTTTTTAATTTACGAAAATCAAAGCAATGCATTTAAACGGGAAAAATCGGGACTTTGGGGCCCTCTGGAATCGAACCTATGACACTGAGGATCAAAATCGCAATTTTTCTGGCGGTTACACGTTATGGCCAATATGTCGTAAAAATTTCAAGCTAATGACGCTTGTGGTTTAGGCTGTGACTTTGTATCCTCTCTATAT